>JAAAJZ020603152.1:0-11367 GCA_010015985.2 Actinopyga echinites | reverse complement strand
GAGCAAGAGCAAGAGCAAGAGCAAGAGCAAGAGCAAGAGCAAGAGCAAGCCATAAAATGAAGCAGCAGTGAAGGACAGTGTCCCAATTCATTGCCAGACTTTCCCTGTTCATTGCCAACTCTTGTGACTGTGATTTCTGTGGGATCATCTTGGCACGTAAATCGAAAGGATTAGCCACACAGCTTAGACATACCAGCCCATGGAAATAATTACACATGTTCAGTGGTTATGCTGGGCCATGCGATTTATCGAGTAATAAGATGCAAGTGAATTCATGGGGGACATAAATAGCCTAAGTTTTTATTTAAAGTTATTTAATACACTGTTAATTATGTGGTGAAATATTCAATGAGATATTCCAGGATAACGCTGTTCCCTCCAAACTGTAACACTGATTGTTCTGAGATTACAATTACACAATAAAACGAAGAGAAACGAAATTCAGCGTATTTAGAAAACGCTCCTTCAAATGTGGGAACTTTCGGTTATAATGAGAATCAGCACTGCACATTTTCTATGCATATTTATGTGTTTATTTCTTCCGGGTGTAACACAGTCTCAGACCATGGAGATCTGACGGTCAACTCTACCTTGAGTCGAACTACTAGTTTTCTGCCAAAGTTCTCCACACAGGAAGCCTCAGTTTGTCCAGACTTCCCCTTCTAAGGAAGCCACACTGTGTGCATTTTTCTATATGGGGATAAGCAATATACATGCACAGGTCTGCCTAGACTTTGCAAAGTCTCTCTCGGCGAATTCATTCCCTTCTTTCCCCTATATTTTTAGATGTTCGGGTGGCGAAATTGTTCCAGAAGTAGGAGAAACATGATATCAACCAACGTATTTCAATTTACTGAACAGAAACACCAACATCGGCGGAAACTCAGCTTGTATATGTTGGGCGATGAAGCGCTCCTTAGAAAGCTTTTCAAGTTTGACTGGGTACATCATTAAAGCTGTTCATTCAATTAATTTCATTCACAACACAGTGTACACGCACATATGCCTGCTTTGTATATTCCAGACGATATTTCATGGTATCGGAGGATGATAGAATCTTTAGGGTCGTTGTTGGACCATGGGTCAGTTTATTTATTTTAAGGAGAAATATCCTGTCAATTCATGCTGTCTGTCCAAAAAACAAACTCAATCGTTTGAGTAACGTCATTTTGTAATTTTCCTTGCCTCTGCAGCTGCCTTTCATTTCCTTTATTTTTCCACAGAATACGATTGTGGATATGTCAACACAGTCGCCAGATTCCTGTTCTGCATTTTTTATTTGCGTATTTTTATGCACTTTCCATGAACAAATAATCCTAGGTCTTTACAGACTTTGTCAACAAAAGGTTTTCTCAATTCTTCATGAGGATGTTGCATTTTTATGTCGGTGACTGTGATGTGTCATCTTCTCTCTCCTCTCCTCTCCTTCACACGGTGACGCATCATCCTGCCATCTCTACATTCATTTATTTATGTAAATCTAAGGTCACTGTTTTCATTTAACGTGAAAACAAATCTTTCAGAACTGTACAAAAATGAAGTAAAAGAAAGGCAAACCTTCATCCACCATTTTCTCGTAGATTCAAAGGCATTCACTCATAAATATGACAGATTAACCCACCCTTATTCCCTTGCAGACGGTTTGACGGTTGCAGAGAGGAATTTTGCAGAATTCGGAAAAATAGGATAAGTCAGTGCTCTATGCCCATTGGGTTTGACTGATAGCAACTGACAAAGAAAGTAGTTTAAATTAATTTCAAACTAGGACTCGATTGATACCGACATTTCTTCCAGGGAGAAAATGAAAAATGGGTCTCAGAAAGTCTACAAAATTATGCCCTACAGATGTTTCAAACAATGGAAAAGTTTGATTTCAAATTAAATATCAAATCAAAGTAAACTGATATAATGTGATTTTTTCCAACTTTCTAAAATGTCAGGAAAAGTTTATCTTTATTAGTAACGGCTCAAGGGTGAAAAGTAGTTCTTTATGATTTAGTTTCAACAACAAGGTGAGGTCATGTTATTCACGTGTAACCCGAGCTCCTTATCTTGAAACTAGCTGGTCGCCACGAGGTTTGATAACAGAGATTTGGGGAAATGTTTAAAACGAGACTCAACATTTTATCAATTAACTTCATCCTTGCATTTTGTTTTTTCGATTTCCTCGTTAAAAAGGTGGATGAAATGATATTAGCCTGCGGTGAATAGGATCACAAATTTGATTATAGACCAACAGCATCCGGGCGCCGGGCAAAGAAGTCATTTCATTTTTGACAGTTATACTTTTGAGCGTTTTAATGTATCGTACATACGGGGATTTTATTGATGCCCTTTGGCAAATTAAAAATTGAGACTATGGGTAACAACACAGAACAGTTGAGTCAATTCTCGGTCCGCAATGAACTACGTAGTTTAATGTCAACCTATGTATGACCTTTTTTTTCTCAAGTTTAAAGGCATATTCTGGTGGCATTTATAGGGATCCTATGTGAAAGAGAAAAATTTTTCACCACATTTCGACCAAATCCCATGACGAAACTCAATTCCTAACCAAAGATATCTCCTTTTGGAGAATGTTAAATACTTCCAGTTTGTCATCAAGGTCACATTTTTTTTTTTATTTGGAGTAGCGCCTGACTGGTTGCACTCACTTCTTGCTCTCACTGTTTCCAACTTTTGGACTGCTTCAACTATTTTTTCTGTTGCCATTTTCTACAGAGTTGCTATTTTACATACCAGGATCTTTCCTGTCTTATTATCTTCATGTTCATTTTTGTCCTTCCAGTGATTTTTTGGTGAAAACTTCTTCGACTTTGTGACACTCTCACCATTAGCTTAGGCCCTGTTTTTGCTGCAGCCTATTATGTCAGTGCCATCCTTTAAACAGCCAGAGTGCTTTTTTCAGTTTCACTGCTCCTTTCCTTTGTTCCTTTGTTCTGGACTTTATCCTCATTGTACATGCTGTTGATCTTGACTTTCCTAACTTCTTTTGTCACCATGGAATTGTGTTCTATTCAATATTCCAAAGAGGACTTACTTGCTCTGAGAGGAACCTATGTCAATGGGATTTCTCCTGCTAACTACAGATTATTTAGAGACCTTGGAATCTGTGCCATTAAGCCAACTAAAAGAGGTCATCGCTCTTGGGCTAAATCTCAGAAAAGAATCCAGGTAATTACTTCAGCTAGAAGAAACTATTTAAACTGTAATTCCCATCATGAACAAAACCTTATTCACATCAAGCCAAACTGTGATGGTTCTGACAACTGTGTGAGATGTGGTCTCTTTAATCCACGCTCTGTAAGAAATAAATCAACTGCTTTGAATGAACTCACACTGGATAACAGCTTGGATATTTTACTTTTATGTGAGACATGGCTGGGCCATGATGATGATGATGCTGTTATATCCGACTTATGCCCTGATGGTTACACTTTTTCCCATCGACCACGAATGTCTCAAAAAATTGGTGGCGGTGTCGGTATATTATATAAGTCAACTTACAAATCGGAGTTGATTGATAGCAATAGATACAACTCTTTTGAATTGATTGAGAGCAACCTACAAATTTGTGATAAGCAAATTTATGTCGCTGTCATCTATAGACCTGATCCCCATGGTTGTAACTTCAGGAATTTTCTACTTGACTTTGAGCAATACATCGTGAACATATCTGTCAACAAACGTTACATTCTCATTGGAGGTGATTTTAATCTCCACTTTGATAAGACCTGTGATTCAGATGTACATAACTTTCTTGCTTTGTTGGAAGCTTGCAATCTAACTGTTTTTATAAATGGTCCAACTCATTCCAATGGCCATGCTCTTGACATCATAATTACATCTGATACCAAGTTTGTTCCTGACGGCATTCATGTGTCTGATCCTTGTCTCTCAGACCATTACCTGATCTCTTTCAAGTTCACCCATTGTATGAATCCGGGACCCATAAAAGTACATGTAAAACGACGGAGATTAAGGGCAATCAATAGGGAAATTTTCAAGAATGACATTGCTTCGCTACCCGTTACTTCTAGTTTCAATCTTAGTGAGGCTGTTGATTGCTATAATGAAGGAGCAAAAGCAGTCCTTGATAACCACGCCCCTGAACGTGAAAGGTCTACCATTCTGCGCCCCAATACCGAGTGGTATACAGATGAGCTTCGAGACGCAAAAACTCTTCGCAGAAGGCTTGAACGTCATTACTTGAAGTCAAAGTCCCCAATTGATCGCGCAGCTTATCGTATCCAATGTAACAAAGTTTGTTTCCTTGCCAAGAAGCTTAAATCTAACTTCTACTCTAGAATGGTCGAGGATTGTGGTCCTGACCAGAAAAAACTTTTTACTATTACAAAAAAGTTCCTCAAGAACAATAAATCAGATAATGAACCTTTAATGTACTCACCTGATGAACTTCCTGATAAGTTTTGTTCCTTTTTTACCGATAAGATAGTTAAGATTCGTAAGACAATTACCGTTTTTGAGGGTACAATCACTCAGTGTCTGCCCCTCACTGATCAAGTCTTATCATCTTTCCAGCTTCCTTCAGAAGATGAAATTCATAAGGTTATTGTTAAAGCATCTTCATCTGCTTGCTGTCTTGATCCAGTCCCAACATGGCTGCTCAAGGAATGCCTGCCACAGTTTCTTCCTGCAATTACTCACATCATTACCATGTCATTGGAACAGGCCAACGTTCCTTCGCAATTCAAGGAAGCACTGATTGTACCCATACTCAAGAAAGAATCGCTAGATCCAAATGATTTGGCTAATTATCGGCCAATTTCCAATCTGAGTTTTGTATCTAAGGTATTAGAAAGAGTTGTTGCTGATAGACTTAATGAACATCTTTCTTCGAATAATCTCTTGGACCCTTTTCAAAGTGCCTATAGGTCATTTCATTCCACTGAATCTGCACTTCTACGTGTTCATAATGATATTGCCCTAGCTCTTAATGATCGTAAAATGGTCCTTCTTGCTTTGCTCGACATGAGCGCGGCTTTTGATACCATTGATCACAACATTCTGTTAGATCGTCTCAAAAATCGTTTTTGTATTCAAGGAAATGCACTTAAGTGGATTGAATCCTATCTCACTAACCGCTCTCAAAAAGTTTTCATCAATGGCAAGTTTTCAAATCCAGCTACTATTGAGTTTGGAGTTCCTCAGGGTTCTGTATTAGGCCCAATTCTTTTTACCATGTATGTTTCACCCATGTCTGAAATTGCCAAGCGGCACAAAATTGATTATCATTTTTACGCTGATGACACCCAGCTCTACCTTGCTTTTGATCCAGTTAAAACACCCACAGCAGATCTTGAGGCTTGTATCCTTGATTTGCAAAATTGGCTATCCACCAATTTTCTGAAACTCAATCCAAAGAAGACTGAACTTGCATTATTTGGTTCCTCACACAATCTTGCAAGGATAAGCACCTTATCTCTCAATATTGAAAATGTTAATATTAAAGCTGTTGACAAAGTTAAAAACCTTGGTATGTATCTTGATTCTACTTTATCTATGGAAAGGTTTGTCAATGAAAAGTTCAAATGCTGTTCTTTTTATCTTAGAAATATTGCTCGTATTCGTCATTATCTTACTCCTTCAGCTACCAAACTGCTTGTTCATGCTTTTGTAATATCTCGAATTGATTATGGAAATTGTTTACTTTTTGGCATAAACTCCAGTTTGTTACGTCGACTCCAGGTGTTACAAAACAATGCTGCCAGGTTAATTTATAATCAGAGTCGTTCCTGCCATGCTACGCCTCTCCTTCTTGAGTTACACTGGTTACCAGTCAATCAACGCATTATTTTTAAAATTCTTGTTTTTGTTTTTAACTGCTTGAACAATAGAGCCCCCACTTACCTGTCTCAACTGATCTCACCCTACAAACCGAATCGTTCTCTTCGTTCAGCCTCCACAAACTTACTTGTCACTCACAGATCATTAAATAGATATGGCGACAGAAGTTTTTACTTTGCTGCACCTCGCCTCTGGAATAATTTGCCTAACCACATACGTACTGCTGCCTCTTTAAGTTCTTTTAAACGTTCCCTTAAGACTTACCTTTTCATAGAGTGTTTTAATCTTAATTAGTCCTTTTGCTTTGATCTATGCTCTGATCTGTGCTGTAGTTACTGTGTTTTTGTTTCCTAGATTTCTAAGCTTTTATCACTTCTATTGTTTGTATTTGCCTCTTGTTTTACATTATTTTACACTTTATCTTATTGTATTTTTTACGCTCTATTTGTTATGCGCTTTGAGCTTTTTAAGATAAAGCGCACTTACAAGTGTCTTAATAATAATAATAATAATAATAATAATAATAATAATAATAATAATAATAATAGTAATAATAATACAATATGTCTCTATAAATTGAATGATAATTTATGTTTAGAGAGAATTAGAATTGGTAAAAAAAAAATGGGTTTAGCAGGTAGATCCACCCCCAGCCCCAAGCCTCCCCCCCCCTCCGAAAAGAGACGAACAACATAAAGTTGATTACTGAACTAGAACAGGAGGTTTGAACATTGTTAAGCTCCAGCTTTTATAGTTTTAAATAGTTATTAGAACAATAATTACAAGACTACGATTAAGTTATGTACCAGGTGATGAAAAATGAATTTTATGATGGAAGGCAAAGTATTCCACAAAGTATCGACTGGGTAACATAAGCTCTGATGGGTAACATTAGATTGAGGAAATTCAAGTCAAATATTTGTGTATAGCCTTCTTTCTTCCTTCTCCTTCTTCTTCTTTCTTCCTTTTCTTATTTCTTCCTTCTCCTTAATTCTCCTTCCTTCCTTCTCCCTTCTCCTTGCTTCTTCCTTCCTTCATCTTCTTCCTTTTCTTTGTCCTTCTCCTGATTCAGTTTCTTTTCATAACACTGAAGGATACATGGCACATTAATGGACCTTGACACTTTGGGGAAACACACTAAAAGTCTTCCATGGTTGCCAAAGATTGGAAAAGAATTTAAAACTAGTCTACTGAAAAATACTTAGCATTATGGTAATCATCTTATTCAGATGTTAATGAAGCCATCCAGCGTATGGTAATTAGCATAAAGAAAGCAGAAGAGCAAGGTTAAAATTTCAGAAATTACAAAAAAAAAAAAAAAAAAGGGAAGAAAAACAGGACAGATCAAAACAAAATGCATTTTAAGGATGAGAGAGGATAAATGATGTGTTCATGAATTTAGTAAACAGTTTTCAAGAATCAGGTGCACTTTTGTGTCTCTTATTCAGTTTCATAAAAGATGATGATGTGAGGAAGATTGGAAAGTAGAAAATGAATTCAACATATCATCCCTGATGGCAATAAAGAGATTGAAACAATCCATCTGTGTAAGATGTAACCTTCTGTAAAATTATCAGTGAAATATGAAAAGTTCATTGAAGATTTCAGAAGATGTATAATTAACCCATCAGCAGAAACAACAGGGAGAGAAACAAGTGAAGGATAAGTTTTTACCGAATGCATGGATGTGTTTCTGTCATTTGAAGTAAATCCTAATATGAAGTGGGACCGATTGGAAATGTTTAGCAAAATACAAAACTGTGGAAACGTCAGAAGAAAATAAATGTGAATTATTTCACCCTTTGCAAATTATTTTAAAGAAGACATGTTGGAAAAAATTCAAAGATAATTATGTACAATGTTTTTACTTTCATTATTACAGGAAGATTTTTTTTAATAACCTAATGATCAATTCATGGAATTCATTTTTAAGTTGCAAAGAAAAATAAAGCCTAATGTTAGCCATATTTGGTAAGACAATCTTTTAGTATCACAGATTTACAAATGTAGCTCATGTTTCTTCAGTATGTTGTATCCTGAATAAGGACAAGTTAGCATTAGAAATTGGAAGTGGTTAATTGGATGCTGCAAAGGGTCATTAGGTTTACCGTAAGAACTTAAGTACTGATCAATTGGATCAAATACCATTGAGCATGCCTGAACTGTGATTGCTTAATTGTATGAAAAAAATTACTGTATAAATGTATATTTCCTGTGTTGAAATGCCATGAGATGTTCTGTTTGAGAACTTTGTTCATTCATTTCGTTTATCTGGAGACCTGCTAAATTAAGTGAAAGCTAGAGATACGGTAATCCTGGCTGGTCATTGAAATGCTCACTAGACCATGAAACATCCCACGTGTCTGTCCAGCTTTTGTTGTTCTTCAGGGTAGTCTACAGTAGTTATGAATGGTTAAGTGTTTGTTTACACAAGGTGTGTGGAAGTAATAAATTCCTATCTAGCATTGTATTTTTTTGAGGTAAAGGGATACTGAAATGGCCTAAGAGCAGTAAATATGGAGGTGATTTTGAGGACCACCAAAAGACCATGCTGATGAACCAGTTCAGTGTAGACTGCAAATGGTATATTTTAAAACTGATAAAAATAGTCATTTAAAATGACTCTTGGGCTTGAAAATTGCATGCATGTAACTATTCTGAAAGTAAATGCTACCTTTTGGTGTCCTTGGCTTATGTTCAATTTCCACAAACAACAAAGAAACATTTGTTTGTGGCATCATAACTATTGTAGAGATGTCCCTTGTTTAATAACCTAATGGTCAATTCATGGAATTCATTTTTAAGTTGCAAAGACAATTACACTGCTTAAAACTACAAATGTGAATTTGGCCTTCTTTTTATGAAGATTTGAAGAATTTTAGGTAGAGGCCCCTTGAGGAAACTTCAGCTGTCAATTTTGAGATACGTGTCTGATTTTCCAGTAAACATAAGCTTGCAATTGTGTCTGTTTTCTTGCAAAGGGATGTGTGAAAGTTTACAGACAGTGTTGGTGTACCAGATGTTTCAGTTGCAACCATCTCTCCCACGAGTCGGTTTCAATTTCCCGTCAAGGGGAAGGTGTTACATGTATCTTGTGATGGGATGTCATCCACCTTGAAATGTGATGTCTCTGATGATTTGAACAGTGACCAATAATTGTCTAGGGAAGACTGATATCTTGTAGGCTAAAGGTTAAGCTCCTTCCCTAGTTCAAGTAAAGCCTGCCACACACGAGGGGAAACTAGCTCAGCAAAATTCCTGGTGTGGCACTTTGCACAGCTAATTTCTCACATGTTCAGGCAAGCTTGGTGAGAGTTTCTCGTCCCAAGGCAAATGACTCAAATATCAAACATGTTTGATTCTTTTTGACACAAGTACCACTTTTCTGGGCGTGTGCGCCTGACCTGAGCATTTGGCTCATGAGTTTCAACTACTGTGCAAGCCCAACCATTGTTGTTGACCTGCAGTATGTGAGTGATCCTCGAGGCTTGTGCAGTGGTTGAAATACATGAGCCAAATGTTCAAGTTCGTAGCACATGGTGAGAAAAGTGCCACGCATGTCACAAAACATCATCAAATGTGCTGAATATCTGAGACAACGAACGGTACATGAGGTGAAAGTCTCATGTAAACTAGCTGAGCAAAGGGACTTGTGAGTCATTTTGTTGAACTAATTTCTTTTGTGTGCAGTAGGCTTAATACTTTAAACAGGAAACAGACCTTCAGTGTAGGAGTTGGTGTAATCATAAGTTGCACGCAGCTGTATATAAAGTTTTATACCTCTCATTACGAATAATGACATTGGGAAATTATCAAAACAGGCCCATTAATCAAGAAACATTCAAACAATTATGACAGGTATATGTCATTGTTTCAAGAATCTTTGGGCAAACATTCACAATTGTTCATGTTGTTCAGTGGTATTTTGTTGCAAGTTTCCATGCACTTATCATACCAAAAAGTTAATTGTAACTTTTTTATTGCCGCGAAAGTCCTTAAATATTGAGAAATTAGACTTTAGGAAAAGTGCCGTATGGTATATGGTATTTAAAATTGAAAAATTAAACTCTTAGCGTTATAGTGGTTTGGAAAACACAAAAGAGCAAACACTTTACGAAAAGTCTTTCTTGAAGCCTTTCTTGAATAGTTTGAACAGAAAATTTCAAAGCAAAGGAAATACGCTGTCTCCTCAAGTTGATATTTTAAAACAGTTCGTGATACAGATATGTAGGGATTATATTTCTCGAACATATGCTTTTTGACTTTTGCTTGCACTGGTGTTGGTGAGAATGGGTTTGTACCGATTCATACTTGTACTCACAGTTTTGGAAAGTGTTCCAATGATGCTAATTACAAATTTTGTACTCATACAGTCGCAACCAGAGTTACTACACTTGAACATATACTGAAGACCTTGTACTCACACTTTAAGTCTGGCATAATAAAGGTCGATCACAAACTTTTACATGATACTTCCAATTCAGTAACAAAATGCTTGTCATGTGACGATAGAGAACTGTACATGAATTAAGGTACTTTGTGCATTTATTCAAAGCAGAGTGACTGCATTTGCCCTTTAATGTCACATCAAAATATGTCACCTGTCATCAAAATGTGTCACCTGTCATCAAGAAAAATCACCTACTGTATGTATCATCAAAATGTATCACCCGTCATCCAACAATATGCTTACTTACTGCTCATTACTGATCCCTCTACAGCGTGGGGTTATTTTTGTACCATGTCATAAGGTCCTGACCTACGTCCTCCATTTCTTCTGATGGTGATTTAGTGTCATTGTTTCAGAAAAGGTCTTACTGGTCTGCTAGATGACATTGCGAGACACACTTTTTCCTTTGTTTGCCCTGTATCCAAGAGTATGTTGGGGGATATTGATGGAAAGCTGCCTTGGATTTTTATGTTGGAAGAATACGTTTAAGTGGTGTGAAAATTTCTAAACACAGTTCAAGATATCTAGTTATATTATTTAGCAGCTAGAAAAGAATGATGACTTCCAAATCTTTCCTAGATTGTTTCCACTCAAAACCTGTTACCACAAAAATTCGTCAATTAAAAGTGAGTCTGACTGAAAAAAAGATAAAATCAGCACTATCAAGACATTGTTTGAAATCAAGAATCAAAATCATTTGGTTCAATTTGAACGAGCTTTCTAGCAAATGAAGTTTTTCCACCTTCATTGATTGAATTCTCACAGATGGAAAAATGGTGGTCAGTCGTGCTGAAATGATGAAATCTTGCTTCGTTTGATGTTCCTTTCGTGGCAAGGGATGTATTAAACAGTATTATTCATCTTTCCATCTTCTTTGCGGAAAGATTGTCTCATGACTTTTGGGGATTAGGATTCATCGTGAGTGAGATCATCAAGAAAACCTCTGGGCATTGAGCCAAGATTGAAAGAAGCGTAATCAATTTTTGGCTCATACAGGCTTTGCTGTATGAGCCTTTGTGATCAGGGAGCGTGTATCTATCTATCTGTCTGTCTGTCTGTCTGTCTGTCTGTCTGTCTGTCTGTCTGTCTGTCTGTCTGTCTGTCTGTCT
>JAAAJZ020602044.1:0-11368 GCA_010015985.2 Actinopyga echinites | reverse complement strand
AATCTGTAGGAGAAGAAGCATTTGGCGTATTTGCAAAAAATGGGCCCTCTAGGCCCCTCATGGCCCACATGTGACCTCTGACACCCAAATTTTGTACACTCACTGATGGCCCATAACCCAAGGATCATTGCCCCAAGTCTCAAGAAAATGCATCGAACACTGTTCGAGAGAGAGCAATTTATAGCAATTGTGAACAGATAGATGGAGCCTCATCACAATACCTCATACCAGTTACCTGGTGTGAGCTAAATATGGCAAGGTCAAGGTTTAGGGAGCTCCGCTAATATACATCAATACACTGCATATGTGATAATAATATCGTTTTATGTGATGTTGTCAGAATTGCAGGTAAAACAACTTTCTGATTCATCTGACAAAGTTGAAAAAGTGCATTGTGAAGGAGGCAACTCTGTTACTCTGCACCGAGCATATTTTTTATACTTCTGTTGTTACTAATATTTCTTGCGGCATGTTTAACTTTTGTACGTAAAATGACGATACATTTTAACAATGTTTTAAAATGCTATTTATCACTGCGCTCCACGGGGATCTCTCCTAAGTATATGTTCCAATATCATTTCCTGCAGGACAACTTGGATGTAATTACTGTAAGTTGATAATTCACAGGAAACCACCCATGGTAATTTTTTTCTTGAAATCACCTTCCATGCTATGTTCCTGTATTTGCATACACAGTTGCAATAAAATTGTGGAAACTTTGTGTTTAATATGAGACAAGAACATTTTTCTCTAACTGGGGGTACACATCAGAGGGCGTGTATTCTCCAGGGGTACGCCGATGACAAAAGGATGAAAATCCCTGACACAGTGTGTGGACAATGGTATCGAGTCCAAGTCCCAGACTCGAATCCCCAACTCCGCTTAATGCATAACTTTTTTGGCAGCCAGGACAACCAAGCATGAATCTAATTTTCACTGTCTTTGAAGAGAGCCTCCTACTGATGGAGTTGTGGTCTGTCCATATACATGTGCTTTGAACAAATGACCCTTGAATTTCTCAAATACATCTTGAAGTTGAAATTTATTTCTACATTCCATTCCGGAAATGACAAAACAGTATTTACAAGAATGAAAACAGGATACATCATAAATGGACAGAAAAACAGTAAATGAAAAGATATATGATACATCTTAAATAAGCAGTAAGTTTTGTAGACAGATGTCATACATGTTTAAAAGGAAAAAGTGAAATTTGACAATTAATGACCTCTCACGTGGTTCACATGCGTCACTTGCATAGTATTGCATTCCAAAGGAGGTCATAGCAGCTCCTAGGTTTCAGCCAAGAACATTTAAACATGATAGACACGATGTATACCAACCATGAAGAATGACGCTGCATTTTATACTGTTGTAATCATTAAGAGAAAACTGATGCAGCTTAAAGATATATTTGTACAGTGATCTTCGCAGAAAATCAATGAAAGCTTTTAGTTAATGACAATCACTGCTTTTCTTCTAGCGGTGTGCTATCGGTATGACGTGAATCTGCATTAGCCTACGTCACAAGCACCCTTCCAGATTTAAAGCAACATGGCACATGTGACCTTGCTGCCATAATTCCCTGTCACACTGTCAACTTATGTTGACGTTTGTTTGTCTTAAATCACATTTGTTTTAAGGAAAGACAAAACTGGAAACATATAGTACCACACAAAGCACAGTCAGCAGGTTTCACCAGCAGATACTATCATGATAAACGTGATAAACCATGTGTAAAGAACAATGGTGAGATGCAACAATACCAGAACTTGACACAAAAAGATGTTTGTAGAAACCAATCACAAAGAAGTTTGAATTTACGGTAGCATACTTTTCACAAACAATTTTTCAAGTATACTTATAGTTATATGCAAAAACAAACATTGCTTTGAATTTTTCCTTGGAAGGGAAAGAAGTTAGGGCAAACAGAAAGTACCGTCTTTCTCTTTGATTTGAATAAACATACTCCATTCATTATCATGGTGGGAAATAATTTCAAATTTTTCAATTTCAAAGTTTTATTTTTCAATTTACAGCTCCGGTACAGTTGGCCATAGTTGAATTTATACTACTGCTTCTAATCTTCACCTGCCGAAGAGTTTTTATTTTAAAGCCTACGAAATGGAAAAGTACTGTACTGTACTGTTGTAAGAACAGAACATTTTTCTACAGCATCCCTTTAATGTCTCCTTACACAGCACTTTTTTTTTAATATAAACAAGACTGGAAATTCTCTCACGCAAAGCTGATAATCCTTCAAGCTGCCCGTATCGGCTGATTCAACTGTACTCAATCACTGATTTCATATGATGTCACATGGATCCAAAAATACATCTGCAATCTACTCGTCAGTCCAGACAAGCAAACTCTGGCATAGTAATACACCTTAATAATTCCACGCAGTAATCTCATTCATCTGTTAAGTACTGTACATGTATGATATGAACTGAGCTACATACAGCAAGAGAAGCAGTCCAATAAACTAATATGCAAATGAGATCCCAGAGGACAAACTCGGGAAACACAGCAGATTATCATTGGATACCAGCCAAACTGATATGGCACAAAGATGCAGGATACGTACATGATGAAATTAAGACTGTGAAAGACCAAAATTAAACTTTCTGTAAGGTGAATTAAAAATTGCTAATGTAGTAATACACCATATCTTCTCTTACTGACAGACTGAGAACTGCGAAGGATATTTACACAGACAAAGGGGATAGCTTTTTCTGTGCACAAAGACCCACCCCCTACCATACCAATGCCTCTATACATGAACACACTGAATTTTACAAAAGTTTGTGATGCTTTAAATAGATACTACTCAATTTCAAACTACAAACTACCTGCATTTGTTTCGTTTTGAAATAGAAGTGGGCACATGACTGGGAAAAAAATTTTGATCTTACATCTAATTTATAATGAGAGAATTTGTTTATATATGATAGTGATCACATTTTGGTGTAATGTTTTGTGACTTCAAGAAGAAAGACAGAAAAAAAAAAGACTGCAACTGAAGCAGCACAGCTCATAATCTTTTTTCAGAAATTCTCCTGTAAGTTTATAACTTTCAATTGAGTGACATCGGATGCCCTGTGAAAATGGGGAGTTGGGTGAGTGGGGTCATTTTCTTACCCTGTACAGTATTATAAATGTTCATAATTTATGATTATAAGTGTCTTGAACGTAATGTCCTTCTTATCTCCCTGTTGCATTAAGGAAATCAAAATAGGACCCAAAGGTTGGCAAATAAAATGCTATGTTATAGCATATATTGAAAAAAGGGAACTACAGATTGTTCATAAATGGGAGGTTATGACATCACACCTCCCTACTTCATGTTCATTTGAGTAGTTAGCTAGTAGCTGGTAAATGAACTTAGAATACAACAAACAGAAGTTTAATGTGAATTCACTGCAATGTTTACAATTCAGTTTACAATTCCTTCTATTTTTACAAATTGTGAAGACTAAAATTTTGCCTTGAACCTTGCTTGTAAGGGGACATTTTCTCTCAGAGAGGGATGAGGGTTGCAGGGGGTGGATGGGGGAGGTGGTGGCTGCTCCCCTTTTTTCAGAGAAATGTGGCTCTACCAGGAAAACTTATTGTGTTTAAACAAAAAAAGAACTCACCCAATAACCCCTCCTTTCTAAATGGAAGTACAGCAGTCACCAAGGCTACTGATTAGAAAAACTTTGGAAAATGTTCAGGTTAGTGTTGACAGGGAATCTATGTTAAAAATGCAACACAAACACACAGTATTCCAGTCTGGTGTTTGTACTGTGCTGTTATGCCACATCCTTTTCAAACTATTATTTTAGCTCTCAAGCTCCCAGGGAAACATACAGTACAGTAAAGTAAACAAACATTTATAGCAGCTGGAACAGCCAACAAGACTTCACATCTTATGAAATACAACAGGTTAAGACAGGAAAGTATTCATTACATGTAAATTTGAACGGAGAGACCACAGGTATTGCATCATTCATCACGAGTACATGTATGTGACGTGTCTTCTTGGTTCTTTTACACTAGACCCATATTCTTGTTGAAACCTGTGCTCAAGATGACAAGGCTGTACAAGTGTTAATGTTGATCTCATGCAGATCTGACCACCTGATTTCGATCTACCATAGGCCAGGAGGGAGGAGAAAGATCTTACTCCAAGCCTACAGTAGGATCACTCTTTATACCATCTAAAGGAGCCAAGATCAATAATGAGAAGAGATCAAAGTCACCTTTTCCCTTGACAATGTGCATTACAGTATGATCATCCTAGCACTGGAAAAGTTTGTTTCATAAAGCAAATGTTGTGTTCGACGTACCTGGGTGAGGGTCAAAGAGCGCAATGTAATTATCAATGCACCAGGATTACCGTATGTCTCTGTTCTACACTATAGGGGCTAGCTCTCAAAATAGATGCATACTGGCTGAAGCTGGAAAGAAGACTAACTATCCAGCTGAAATTTTTACAATGCTGCTTTTAATGCAATATTTTAGCAGATCGACTGAAGTTACCCCTTATTCTGTTTAAAATGAAAATTACACCTATTCCACTCTCCATTCCTTTTCTAAATTTCTCACACAATGTATGAATATCACTTCCCTATGTATCACAGGCAAACTACAATAAAAACACTGTCTGGAACAGCATAGTTTTTACTGTAACTGTGTCAATAACAAGCTGCCTTTTTTACCATTCTTTGAGGGAAGGAGACATAGATAAGGGAAGTGGTGAGAAGATGGAAGGGGTGGAAGAGGGGTCCTTTGAGAGGAGGAAGGGGAAGGCATGTGGTAGGAGAAGGGGGTAGAAATATGAATGCATCCAAGAGCTACTGTACACTTTCATAAATCAGTCACTGTGATGGCACTACACTTTACAACAAGGCAACTGCATATATGATGAACATGGTACTGGGAAATAGTTAACTTTTACAAATACAGCATAGCGAACAGTAAGTCTTCAAATTTCCTTTTTCCCACACATAAATCAAATGAATCACTTGTTAAGTTCTAGCGAGTTAAGGTCTTACTATATATCTGTAGCAGGTATTTGATAAATGATGTTACTATTATTCACATAGCAACAGAGAATACCTTACTAAATTACACTAACGAATGAATTCATTATGTAACCTAGAAGGGGCACTTCTCTCTAGGCAAACATTCAATCTTACTAATGTGAGGGTTCTGGTAATAAAAGAAAGATTCAATCCAGCTAATGCTAATTGTTTGCATCAAATAACAGGGTATAGTAAAACATACAGCAACTCTTCACATAATTACTGTATAGGCAGGTAAGCAAGCTATTCATTTAGATGTAGAAGATTATATTAAATGCATGATGTGATTGCAATATAGTCTGACCAGCTGTTGACATGAGTTTAAAATTACAGGAAAATGTTCCTCTTTGAAAGAAAAAAGAAGGCTGGAAATACTTAGAGTTTGAAAGAGCTGCAATGAAAATTATTTGTGATACTCCCACTGTAGATGTTAAATTTCCTGTTCCCAATGGTATTCCCAATTGTGTAATGGTTTTAACTACCTCCTTCCAACAGGGATAGCTAAAGCATGCAACAGTAGCCCGTCATGGTCACCTTGACTGTAAGCAGTACACTCAATTTTCCTTACAGATATCAATAACATTCAGTTCTACACTCAGATTGCTTGACAACTACCAGCTAAAGTACAGTAATAAGATTATGAAGGCCTTTCTATCAATGCAAGAAACCTTCTGTATGAAAATTTATCATACAGATTTCCACAAAGAAAATCAGTACTTTAAGGGTTAGCATAACATACAGTTTTCATTTTATAAGTGAAAAATGTTAATGACTCTGTCTTGCCTAATATATAGTATTAAGCAGATGTACAAAGCCAATTTACATGTGATATTTACTACTGTATTCAAGGGCAAGTGTACTGTAATTCCAAATTTGGGAAGGATAGTACAAATAACATACTGTACATTACAGTAGCATCTGTGATGTGTTTACTTTGTTTAAATATAGATCTGTTGCACAGCTTGTTCAATCTAAAACTGCCAGTCTTGGAGAGTTTGGAATAAAGCGGAGGGTTTCCAATGAGAATTAGACCATACTCTCCATGCAACATATGTTTCCAGCTTCACTGAAAGTTTTCCTACAATTTAATATACATACTGTAGTAAGCACAAAGTTAAGTGCTGCTAAACAAGGGCTCAGTACCATGTTCATACAGTAGTAGATTGTCTTTTCTTTGCACATTAAAAAGCTGTACAGTATGATAGTGGAGAAACTGACCACACAGGCTTGTGGGAATGCTACACCACATAAGGAATAAGTAATACTGTAAGTATCTAAAGGTTTTAACATGAAGATCTACTTCTTTCAACCATTTGAACTAATAAAAGGAAGGTCTGAGACTATACCTCCTTAGATCTTTCTTATTTTGTGATCAATAAACAAGTTGAAGAGTGTAAAATCATGATTAAATTTCAGTTATGAAAGATGGTAGTTGCAGGCAAATAGGATACAGGACAAGCAGAATATCAGACCATTGATTCTTTAAATTAAGTGATTTAAGTGAATAACGAAAGTGATTTTAATTGCATTGCCTTATGACTTTAGTTCTAACTACTAGTTAGGAAATATGGTTCCTGTCACCTACGCTTACGCAATCGTGAACTGGTTGAGAAGCCTACTTTCGTTATCGGAAAATACTTTTAGTTCACCTTTGGGGACATGGCTCCCGTTGTCCCCACCCCCACCTCCCCCCCTTGATCCTCTAGTCGCATTTCACATGAAGCAAACAACAGTTTCGTTTTCATTTTATCGATACAGAAACATCACCTTTTGAAGACACGTCAAAAGTCTGCAGCGTCATTACCAGACGGACTTTCACAATCGTAGAGGTAACATTTGTTTTTATTGTGTTAGTCAGTAACTACCGTCACCATTAACGTAACCTTCCTCTACGTAATGTTTGGTAAACAGATAATAGCATACCTGTGACATCTCTAACCCGTTTTCTAAACTTTACATTAAACATCGTCAGCTACGCCTCTGCAACATTCAACAGACAACGACGCAAGAGCTCAGTTTCATTTTATGGCTGTTAAATTTAACAGGTCTCACAGCTCGGTGTATTTAAGGAAACTGGGTTGTCAATGCAGTCTTTGCACTTATGACGGCTTTACATTGCAATGAACCGCTAACCACACTGGCAAGCCACATTTTTAAACTGTATAGTCCGTACTGCACATTAAACGAGGAAAATACCTAGTATGTCCCGAAGCAGATAATAAAGGCTGTTTGAGTTCGTACTACATTCAATTGCTTCCTTATATCCCGGTTATGTGAAACCTGTCAGTATTGTAGGCCTATGTTTTGGGTATGCAAAGAGGTAAATTCCCTGTTGGCATTGTTATTTCTTTATGGAATAGTGTTACATTAATGATAGCAAGACTTGCTTACGTTGGAGAGACGTTTCGCTTGTTCAATTGTTTCATCTGATGTCTTGCTCTTCTCTATAGACAACTCTTGATCTCAATTTAGCATCCTCCTTCGCACAAGAGGTGTGTCAAACTTTATACTTTCATTTTGTTATCCAGTGCATACTTTCTCATTTAGTGGACGGATACCAGTAAGGAACCACTATGAAGATTTGAAACCGAGTACATTCACCAATATGGCGAGAGGATACTTGCTATGTGATTTATGGTAACTTATCGGGCTATTTCCATTTCTTGAAAGAGCGATTAAACAAGAGTAATATTCCTCAAAATCTTATATCAACCTAATGAATTGAAGAAATTCGCAAATGCCTTGGCAAGAGGTGTGTGATAATGTACGGTACTTTACGTGTAACGTGTAAAATTCTGTTCTGATGCAGTTTGAGCACTGGGTCCTTACAAGCTACCGTACGACAAAAGTAAACGAATTATTAATTGGGCGTAGCATCCCGCATTGAAAGTTTTAAAGTTTTTTTTGTTATATGCTCTGACTAACAATTGTAGTTCATTTGCGTTTGTGAACTCGGCTCCCTATTCAGTTGTAACAAGCCTTCAAAAATTGACGGAAGGACTGCTGGATAGGTTTCATATGTTTCGTAGTATTCGGCACGAGAGGCGAAACAGAGCGGGTCGTGTCGTACTTGATATAAGGTTAAATTCATATTCACGTCTATTGGGAAATCAGAATGGAAATCGGCAACATAACAACAGAACTGACTCAGAGGAACGAAGATTCCATTCAAAACGATAAGTCGGTCCTTGTAATGGTATTTTATGTGATCATCGCATTTCTTGGCATCGCAGGGAACAGTGTAGTACTATACGTATTTTTCAAACTTTCACAACTTCGAGTGGTTCCTACCCTCCTGATTTGCCACCAGTCGTTCGTTGACCTGATCGTGTCATGTTTTCTTATAATAATATTCGTTCTGCCTGCTATCAACTTAAAACCACTGAGCACTTCACATTACGCTTTTGCCAATTTTGTGTGTAAATTCTTCCAAAGTCAGTTTGTATTTTGGGCTTCCATACGGGCGTCTACAACAAACTTGGTTTTTCTTACTCTGGAGAGGTATTTTGCGGTAGTTCATCCTCTTGTGTATAAGCAGAGAACAAGCAAAAAAAGTGCCGCAATCGTAAGTGCCCTGGCATGGTGTGTAGGTGCTTTAACGATCCTGAACTACGTCATTGTGTACAGAGTGAATGATAATGGACAATGTTCGAACGAAGACCTCAAAGATGGAGGGAGGGTAGTCATCGCTTTCGTCGGTTTCACTATAACGTTACTGATTCCACTCGTTGTCATGGTCTTCGTTTACAGTTCCATAATAAGAGTTTTACGAGCAAGCAAAGAGTCCTCATCTAAAGAAGAAGAGAGTTCTAGCGACTCGGTAGAACCCTCAAGAGACGAGACTTTTACTCAGAACAGGGGTCATAACGTATACTCTGTCGAAGTATGTGAGCCTCGTTCAGAGACAAACGAAAAAGCTCAACCAACCAGTAGCGGAAGAGTAAGGAGGAACATTTTGGTGACGATGTTTATAGTTTGCGTGACTTATCTCATATGTTGGACACCGAATCAAATACTTTATTTGCACCATAACCTCGTCAATGAGACAGATTGGAATAAACCCCTCCATCGTTTTGTGATTCTCCTGGCCGCAAGTAATGTATGTGTGAATCCCATCATTTACGCATTCAAGTACAGAAGTTTCCGAAAAGGTTTGAAACAACTCTTTCCGAAATATGTTCCTTCTTCATTTGGTTGAAATGGAGGCCAATACAAAACTTCTTCATTTCTAGGTAAATGACATGATGGCCCCGGAGATCCAAAATGGATAACACTGTAATCCATAAAAATTGGCAAATGTATTAAAATGCCTTTCATGAAGTCGCTTAGAGGTAAAACAGTGTCTGTCCCATGTCTAATCGTCAAGATCGTCATATCATTTGCTTCAAACATGTATTTAACGTCTGGTTAATCTCCAGATGTATTGGTCATCACGGTATATTCACCCTGAAGCCGATATGTGACTGCGGGCCAAAAGCTTTTAACGCATGGTGGAAATAACTGGCGGCCATATTGGATTTCCAAACCGGCAATCTCCGAAAAAACCCTTCAAAGGTCAGTTAAAACTTTGGAAACTAAATTCTGTCTAAAGAGCAAGTTTGTCCTCATGAACTTAAGTGAACCATCTCACACCTGGACCAGAGTGATGGAACTAACAATAGGTACGGAGGTCTTTTATTGGACTTAAGTGAAGTCATGAACTGTCAAAATACAAGACCTCAACACTAAACCAAGGAGGTTCTTATAGAACCTCCTTGACTAAACACAGTCCAGTGGAGATAACAATTCATCGGCGGCCATACTACAATCCTCAAATGGGATAAGAGTGTGTGAAAGAGTTGTATAAGTTAGTTACAACCATAAATATATGAGAACCTACGTAGGGGCGGCCTGTTTTGGACACAGGGCCATCTTAAATTTCACAAAATGCACACGAGTAACCGAAATCAAGTCCATTCAGCGGCTTCTGTAAAGGACATTTACGAATACCGATGATCAACACATTTACACATAAGTCTTCTGGGATCATTTCTTGGATCATTTTTCGTTTTTTTTTTTATGTCTTTGGAAATGTTGATGTGTTGGACATGAAAAGAAATGACTCTTAACAATTAAACGTTAACTGTTCATACAATGTTGTGAAAGTTGACTGGCAAAACGGATGACAAACTGTACTTGTTACTCAAGTGTAATTGTTTTTGTGTTAGAGATAATAATTGACTCATGCAATTGGTGATGAAACACACAAATGTACTGTAGCAAAATGAATTCTGTGTACTGTTTAATGTTTACTCAACGGTATACACGGTAAAGATAGAAGATTCAGTTCTTTAGAAGAAACATTGTCTTATGTAATTAATTATAGGTAAAGGGTGAAGGAATAGCTCCATTTAGATGTAACAAGATGTTATTTGTTAAAGACGTTTGTAATTAATCTAGGATTAAAACATATCTTTAATTCTCCATATTTGAGGACGCAAATAGCACTAGCAATTTTCATTAATTTTATTTGCTGAAATATTTTATTACCATCAGGTTTATTCGAGAAATTCTGAATCTCGAAAAAAGTGAAGAAGCACTTGATAACATTTTTTTATGAAATAAACTGGCTGAGAGACTGTGGATGACTCGGACCTCAGAATATTCCTGCAAGTTGTTTCGAACCTGAGGCTGAAAACTTCGTTATTGTCAGAAGTTTATAAAGACGGAATATTTTATATATTTTGTTTGTTGATAAAGATGGCACCACGCCTGAGCGAAATTCACACTTTATAACTGCAGTTAGCGGGGTTTTAGATGTGAGCCAGCCATCCCTTTTTACCCACCACGAGTGCCCAGCCGTCCCTTTTTACCCACCATTGGTGCTATCATTATTATAGACTCTCTTTCCCATGGCACAAGGTTGACCAAACAGCTGGGATATCAATAATTGCGAGTTTCAATGACGTCAGAATATTGTTGCCAGAGTAATGAAAGTGCTATCTTAATTATATCATTTGAAATGCACGAAAAAACGTTCTTTTTGTTCTTATAGATTTTTCTTGCTATAAATAAATATAGTTTTTGTAGAAAGACACATGGCAATTAAAGTATGGATGTTGAAATGAAATGAAAGGACAGCGATGGTGGGAATTAGTGGCGGAAACAAAGTTCGTGGGTATTATATTGTCCGGCATCAAATTTTCAGCAACACAAAATGTCGACGGGCCATCTTCAAGGGGTCGAAGCGCACTGTCCCGGAAGAATTTTTATGACTGGCTAACGCTAACCCTAATCCCTAACGTAATCCTCAACCCTAA
>JAAAJZ020602043.1:0-16596 GCA_010015985.2 Actinopyga echinites | reverse complement strand
GTTCAAACATTGCTGCAAAAGTGTCCTCTTTTTAAGTAAGAAACCAAGATATTGACAATTTTCTAATTTTTATGGAAGTGAAAAGGGGGGGGGTTTACCCACCTTCTTCTTGAAAGGGAGGGGGACAAATCCCCCTTTCCCCCTCTGACAGAAACTCTGCTTTGCATATTTTGAGGACTGTCACTTTTTAATACAAGGATGGGGGAATTGTATTTTTTTTATAAGAGGAGTGATCTGGGGAAGGAGCTACAAATTACAAAAGTATTATGAAGGTCATGCAATCACAGTCTCTCCTGTAAGTCAATATTGAATTGTCTGTTAAAAATATATTAAAAAATATTTCTTCAACAGCACAGACAAAACAATGAGGACCAGGAGGAAGAGGTTGCAATTGAACGAAGAAGATGTTGCAAAACAGTTTGTGAATTTGAAGAAGGATAGGGAAGGTTTCTGTATCAAAGAAATCGCACCAAAAGGTAATACCAAAAAACTTTTATACAGTAAGATTACAATATTGTAGTTGAAATTGGTGTTCAGTGGCCAGAAGGAGGAAAGTTTGCAGTATACTTTATTAAAGTGCATTTTGAGGAAGTGTGTGCTGTACGGTAGGTGTTTTTCTCAAAGGAGAGTTAGGGGTACTGTATATTGTTACTTATGAATAATTTCTACAGGCCCATTGTATATCACATTGGAATCAGATGGAACTGTTTTCTGCACATTTTGGAGGGGGGGGGGGAATATAGGGTAGGTGGGGCTTGTACTGTAATAGGCATATAATAAAAAAGAAAAAAAGAGCAGCTCTTACTTCTATGTCTGACCTGCTTAACTGTCAGGCAACAGCCTAGGTAAGTATATGAATCATGCATGCTATGAAACAGCCCATACGATTCTATTCGTGAATTCATTGAATTGTACAGCATAAGTCAGGGTATAAGGATTTATAACTTTCCCCCTGAAGGAAACTCTTCCTCCATGTAGGGAGCTGTAAGAGCTCTCTGCTCTGTGGTTAATTTTTTTCTTAACAAAGCACGACAGGTTCTATATCCAGATACTTATATTGTATGCAGAATGAAGCTATTAAATGCTAGTTGCATGCTTGAGTGCACTCTCTAACAATTTTTGTCCTTCTTTTATCAGAGCACACAGATGTCATAATAGAGAGGTGTAACCTCCTTAAGGTATCATTGAGTCTATGTTAGCACATACATAATTACAACATTAGGCCCCGTTTTTTTTTTACCTCCTTCCCATACCCAGTTTCTGGGTTAAAAAAAAAGTTGGTTCATAGAAAAAGGAAAATAGTGGAAATAATTGGACCACTGCATAAGATAGACAGGCCCTTAGGAATTAATGGAAAAAAACAAAACGAAACTTTCTACCTTGTAAATATTTTACACAGTAAAAGGTTTCGGATGAGGGGTACAAACGGTGGGTGCAGTCAATATAAGCCCTGGTTTTCATTTTGGAAGCTGTGGTGTTGAAGAGTCAGTCACAGGTCTCCAAACTTTGTTAAAATTAAATGTACAAATAGGGCTAAAGTGTTCAGTATACAGAAATTAAGGACAATATTGACTGGGGCTTGTGTCTTTTACCCCAACTACCCCCATGTTTTTTGTTACCCCGTCTTACTATATATATCTCCATACCAAATTTACCATACCTCCTGTGTCATCACTGAGCCTGCTGCATGCTTGCCTAGTTGGCTTGGGCAGTGAAAGGCAGTAAATTCCACCCAGGGACAGTTGAACATGTTTTAATGAGCAATATAAGTACTAACCACTCACAACTTTTTGCCTTTGACTCTCAAAGAGGCTAGAAACCTCTCAGTGCTTTGCTCTTAAGTTTGTATTACTGTACATCATTTTGTCACTTGTATAGAAGCTAGTAGTGTTACCACAGAGTTGGAATGAAGCAAACCTGCATTTCAAGGAATTCAAAAATTAGACAAATACGAACAATGATGGTAAAGCCTCAGTCCAATAGTAGCTTGTAACTTCCCCTGTGTATCTTAAGAGTCTTCCATCCTTCCAAGGTAACATAAATTTTATTTCTTTTGTGTTTTCAGCATGCATTGTACAAGTTTACACTTTATTTTGATTAATTCCTAAAATATTTTTCCAGGTAGGGGAGTCTTTACATCAACATCATTTGAAAAGGGGGAATTCCTATTACAGTACTATGGAAAACTCTGTACAGCTGAAGAAGGAGACCTACTAGAAGAGGCCAGTTCCTCAGGGTTTAGGTTTTTTGTCACATTCAAGGGCAAGGACTATTGGTAAATGCATGCAATTTTACTGTAAAGCTATGAAGATAGGTCACACAAATTACCCTGGTTTAATATTTCTATTGTACGTTTGAGACCTGTCAAACTTGAAAGACAAGTGTCACATTAACTTGCTCTGGTCTCAGCAATTCCTTGAATGCGTTAATTGAACTGTGCTCTCAACATTAGGAGAGCAGCAACATACTAAAATGTTGACCCATTTTGCTATTCACTTTTGACTTGATCCCATGTGACATGTGAAAGGATGGTTCATAGTCAATTTGAAATCATTATACTGTAGCCTTGGATGTGCCGGCGGACCACAAAATTGTCTCCTGAGCAATATGTCATGTATACATTCCACCAAAGTGTAAACTCATGGCTGTCATGGCTGGAAAAAAGTTTGTCAAAATTCCTATGCATGTTTGCGACCAAGAACAGCCAAATTTCCCTTATGTATTTGCAAAATTTTGCCAGCAAGGATAGAACTTCCAAGAGGCTTGAGCATCATCCCATGCTCTTTGTGTATGTTTGCATACAGTAGGTTGATTCCATGTGGCCATGTTTCGACTGTAATTATGGTTGGCTTTTTTTCTTTTTTACAGCATTGATGCAACAGATGAACCATCAACAGGCCCTGTATTAGGACGACTAGTGAACCATGGAGAAAAAAATGAAGTCAATGTAAAACTTAAAACTATTGATAATGGTGGTGTGCCGGCATTGTGTCTTTTTGCTTTGAGACAAATTGAAACTGATGAGGAACTGCTGTATAACTATGGTGTTGGAAACTTACCTTGGAAGACCAGTACCCAGGTACAGACAGTACTCTATCATTTCAATCTCCGTACATATGATCATAAAAGTGGGGTCCTCTCACCCCAAATATGAGTTTTACTTAGGGGTAAACAAAAGTCACAGTTGGTGACTGCAGAGTAGCTCATATTACACAGTATGAACAGAGTGTTTTGATTACACATTGGGGCTTTGTATGCTCAGCAGGACATGGCCAGTAAGCAGTAATCTATGTTTGTGCCTGCACACCCAAAGAGAAGCTCCAGACAGTTATGGGCAGAGCCAGAACTAACAGTTGGGAGAATTGGAACTCAGTGTCAGGAAGGAGGAGATTCCTTTTAAGTATTAATTTCTTTCTCCCATGTTTACATCAACTGAAATAAAACAAATCGTACCTAATCAAATTTTAAGGATGGTGCCAAGGATTATGACAGTAACTTTGTGGCACTTCATTTTCACAGATGCAACCAGGTAGAGAATTCTGTCAGCCTCCATCCTGTTCAGATGAATCTCAGGGTAATAAGTCCATGGAGAAAGCTGATAAAGGTTAGCTTTATAAATGGCATTTTGTTTCTTGCAGGAAACTTTAATAGCAGTTGTTTAATATTTCTCCTAGCAATTTAGAACAAAATTGACAGAACCATCAGAACAGGCCATGATTTTCCTGCTGTTTCAAAAAATCCTTGCCAATAATCTTGTTTCATTGCTTATTCTTGCCCAGTGTTCATTGATCAATTTAAACATCTTCATAGTCTTGATATCCTTATCTTATTTATTAGGGTGTCCTTTTTGGATTAGAACATTTTTCTACAGATTCTGTTCATCATTGATGCTTTCCTCCATCTCTTATCTGTTGAGAGGTCACACTTTCTAGAGGTTTGTGATGAAGAAGATATAAGGTTTGATGGAATGCAAAGGAATTTGATACATTGCTTTATGGAGCAAGCATACTGATACAGTTTCATTTGGCTTTTTAACAGAAGAACCAGCAGAAAATGTCACCAAAGATTCAGAAGTAGCCAAAGAAAGGCTTGACAGGAATAGCAACTGCAGTGACTCTGGTCCTCTTCTTGCTTCTGAAGGAATACAAGCCCTTTTAGCCACAGAAGCAGTGGGTAAGCACACTATGTTTCAATGTAATACTTTATGAAAGTATTTTCATTGCAAACTGACTGTTAATGTAGGATAAAATCTGCAATCATATTGTTGGAAAGTGGGACTGGCAGTTAGCCCTCCCTACGTCAGGCATCAAAGTGATCCTATATTTCCTTTAATTTCCTTTATACTTTTAGAAATGCTGTATTGTATGATTTTGGGCCTATTTTCCTGTATTCTCCTATACTTTCCTGTTCTGGGGTTCTTGGGAGAAATTTTGTGACTGATTTGTTTTCCAAGATACTCTTAGTTGAAAGTAGCTCATATTACACAGTAAAATGCATGGTGACTGTTTTGATAACACATTAGATTCATGTATGCTCCACTATAATATGGCCTTCAGCAATAAACTTTGCCCTTTAATTCTTAATGTCAAAATATGGCAGTGTAATGATTATCATTGACCACGTACAGGTCTGGTGCTGCAGTGTTCATAACATGTTTTATGTGTGGCTCTTTGCCAACTTGCTCCTTCCCATTCTTTTTTATGCTTACTGTATAACTTCCTGTAATGTGATTTTAGGTGAAACTTGATAAAGATGTAACCCAGAGGCCCTTTAAAGCCCCTACGGCCTCACCTTAGACAGTAAAAATTCTCCCAACCTAGTTAACTTCAAGCCCCTCCCCCCAATCCAAAGATTGCCTTGGAAACTTCCACAAATGAGACATAAGTTGCATATGGCCATCTCTGCTGAACACACAGCATTGTGTGGCTTGCCACATTGTAGTTTGAGAACCTTGAACACTGCACACTGAGACTCTGCTCACCAAGGACATTCTGTTCATCATAGCTCAGTGATTTGGCCAATTACAGTAGCTAGTTCAGACTGCTGTTATGTTTGAATTTGCCCACTTGTTGTCAATCAAAGGAAGGTGACCTATTGTGAATTCTTATAGCCTCAGAGTGGAAACTAGATTTGGGGTGAGACCCGAGTCCCATTAATTGTACACTGCAAGTATCTTAACATCTTGACCATGTAGACCTTCCAAGTTGCACAAATTCAAAGCGAGCAGTGGCATTTAATGGGGAAGATGGTTGAGTCATGTGCCACCCTCTACTTTCCTTTGCTGATGGCAAGTTTTTAAGTTAGTATGTGCATGTTTTAGCACAAATTTGACTTCAAAGAATATAGGAGGTAGCACCCAATTGCACGTAAGGATACCTAATTATTCTGAAATTTTAAAAGGGGAGGGTAAGCCCCCACCACTTAACCATACCCCTATTACAGCTATCTTAAAACACACTCCATGATCCCCTATGAGAAATTTCTGGCTACTTCAATGAAATTTTTTTCAGAAATTCATAGCAGCTAAGAAGTTTTATTACAGATGATATTAGGTATGGTCATCACTAATACCTTACAGTGTTAAAGGTGACTAGCAATGCAGTGTTAAGTTGTGTCTCAAGACTTAATTAACTGCAAAATGTTCTGAAGTTGTGCATACCCATGCCTGCAAAACAGGTGATTCATCCTCAGTTTAATTGTACATTATAAGTGATGCATATATCATAAGGTGACAAATTGTTACTAATTCTGTGTGCATCCCACTTCACAATTCCAATACTCAGTGCTGGGAATGATTTCCTGACTGCCTTTTCATACAGCAAAACGAAGAGGTAGGAAATATTGAATGACTTTTTTTTAAACAAAAATTACTGCTAACTTTCCAGTGAATGAGATTCATACCCCAATTCCATGTAGTGTCACTGGAGCTATAGCCACATTCCCTGCACTGTAGTTGTGGTTACATTGGCATCACCATTTTAATTCCCCAGTAATTACCTGTAGAAGTAATACATTTATACCCACTCTCCATGGACATTGTTAGTGGTGTTATCCCCACTCTCCATGGATATTGTTAGTGGTGTTATCCCCACTCTCCATGGACATTGTTAGTGGTGTTATCCCCACTCTCCATGGGCACTGTTAGTGGTGTTATCTATCCCCACTATCCATGAATATTGTTAGTGGTGTAATACCCACTCTCCATGGGCATTGTTAGTGGTGTTATCCCCACTCTCCATGGACACTGTTAGTGGTGTAAGTTATCCCCACTCTCCATGGATATTGTTGGTAGTGTTGTCCCCACTCTCCATGGGCACTGTTAGTAATGTTATCCTACATATTCATCCACATCGATCGTTCCTATAAATCATCCTATATTTCTGTGATAGACCACTTTGAAGTCTGCTATGTACAGTTAACCAGTTCTTTCTGTAATGATGGGAAAGTGCCTTTACACACATGAGGACAAGTGGTCAATGAAGTTGAACACTTAAAATGATATGTTCACATGGAACTGGGGAGATAATTTTCCTGGATTCTGAGTAAATAACACTTCAACCATGGCTCATAATTGTCTGATTCTACTGTGTTAGTATGGTAGGTATGGGAGCAGTTTTTGCATGGTACATAGCATGAGAGTGGGGAATTGATGCAATGAGGGAATCATTGCTTTGAATAAGTTTTGGTTGTTCACCCTTCTTCTCTATTTTTTTAACAGAAAAATCAAGTGATAATGTCCCACAATTAGGACCAACAGTACTCAAGGAAAGGTATCACGGGATTGACAAAGGCAGCAGCTGTGTTTCAGAACCCACAGAAGATGGAATACCATCTCCTTCAGCCTCTGAAACAATGGGTAGGTACAGTTTGAAGTTTTGCCTTCAGTGTGTATGGCCTTCTCATACCATCATTATTTCATGTTAAGACGCACATGCAATGTGTGCAATGACGTCAAATTATCTGTGTAATATAAACGATGAAAAAAGGGATACCGTAGGTTCATTGAGCATTAGTTTCAAATGCTAACTGTATTTATAGAGCTTTGTTTTCACACATGTCAAGATAAAGAAATCATCATATATTAAAATGGAGGTACAGGACTATTCCAGAAGAAACTGGGGATATTATTTTCCTTAAATGTTAGGAAATTTTTTACCATGCCTGCAATTTAAACATTGCAGGCATGCTCAAAACAGAACAGTGACCCCTGCAGTGGAATGTTGATTAAAATCTATGATTTCATATGTGAGAACTGATTGGTCTGAATGACCTTTGATTTTTCCTCACTTTAAGTATAAATCATCAGTTGTGCATACCCAATTGTCTGCACAACTGATGATTTATCCCCAATTTAACTGTACATTATAAGTGATGCATATATTATTAGGTGACAAATTGTTACTTCTGTGTGCATCCCACTTCACACTTCCAATACTCAGTGCTGGGAATGATTTCCTGACTGCCTTTTCATACAGCAGAACGAAGAGGTAGGAAATATTGAATGACTTTTTTGAAAAAAATTACTGCTAATTTTCCAATGAATGAGATTCATGTATACCCCAATTCCACTGCAAGTAGGGCCACTTGGGCTACAGCCACATTCCCTGCACTGTACAGGGCTTTCATTAATTTATTTTATTAGTTTTTGACTGCCACTCAAAATTTTGCAAGGGTCATTGACTGCCACTCATAATTTCCAAAGGGTATTTGACTCCCAATAAAAATTTTCAAAGCGTATTTACTTGCATGACAGGAACTAAGCCTACAACTGTCTGTACTTACTGTGACGCCAATCTGGTCCCTCGAAAAAGTATTTTGATGTCTGTGCTAAAGCAATGTTTAACCGGTTGTTTTACGCTTTCATATTCCGTCTGAAAGTCAAAACTATTTTATTAATTCTACCAAAAATGATCGCAGTCCAAATTGTTTGTAAACTCTCCAAAAACGAACAAAATAAAATGTATCACCCTATATTACAAGCACCCCTCATTCAAAGTGCACAGATCAAGTCAAAGGTTAATACTGTGACATACAGTACTGACTTTTGCAGGTTTGGACTAGAGAACTATGTGGGTAGTCTATGGTCCAACCGTGCATTAACATTGTTTGTGGTGTTATCCCCACCCTCCATGGACATTGTTACTGGTGTTATCCCCACTCTCCGTGGTGATTGTGGTGTTATCCCCACCCTCCCTGGAACTGTTAGTGGTGTTATCTATCCTCACTCTCCATGGACACTGTTAGTGGTGTTATCCCCACTCTCCATGGATATAGTTAGTAGTGTTATCCCCACTCTCCGTGGGCACTGTTAGTGGTGTTATCATCCACATCTTTCCTATAAATCATCCTATATTTCTATGATAAACCACTTTGAAGCCTGCTATGTACAGTTAACCAATTCTTTCTGTAATGATGGGAAAGTGCCTTTACACACATGAGGACAAGTGGTCAATGAAGTTGAACACTTAAAATGATATGTTCACATGGAACTGGGGAGATAATTTTCCTGGATTCTGAGTAAATAACACTTCAACCATGGGCCCAATAACTGTCTGATTCTACTGCGTTAGTATGGTAGGTATGGGAGGATGAGGGTGGGGATTGATGCAGTGAGTGAATCATTGCTTTTAATAAGTTTTGGTTATTCACCATTCTTCTCTATGTTTTTTTTAACAGAAAAATCAAGTGATAATGTCCCACATTTAGGACCAACAGTACTCAACGAAAGGTATCACGGGATTGACAATGGCAGCAGCTGCGTTTCAGAACCCACAGAAGATGGAATACCATCTCTTTCAGTCTCTGAAACAATGGGTTAGTACAGTTATCTATCCCCACTCTCCATGGACATTGTTCGTGGTTTACGTTATCTCCACTCACCATGAATATTGTTAGTGGTGTTATCCCCACTCTCCATGGACTTAGTGGTGTTATCCCCACTCTCCATGGATATGGTTAGTGGTGTTCTCCCCACCCTCCATGGATATTGTTAGTGGTGTTATCCCCACTCTCCATGGACATAGTGGTGTTATCCCCACCCTCCATGGATACTGTTAATGGTGTTATCCCCACCCTCCATGGATATTGTTAGTGGTGTTATCCCCACTCTCCATGGACATTGTTAGTGGTTTTATCCCCACCCTCCATGGATATTGTCAGTGGTGTTGTCCCCACTCTCCATGGACATTGTAGTGGTGTTTTCTATCCCCACTCTCTATGGACATTGTTCATGGTGTGTATGTGACTCAGTGAACTTCGTATTCATCATAGGCATATCTGTAATCCATTTTGGACAATTCTTCAACCATTTGTCTATTAAAGAAGAAGAGGGGATGGAAAATTGACAGGTTATTTTGAAGGTTTATTGGGAACATCTCGCATGTGAGAACCATACCTCAGATCTATGTTGTGTGATTGAATTAACCCCCACTTTCAGTTTTAAAGCTGTGCTTTGTATTTGTCTGCACAGTTGAGGTATTGCCAGTTACCTGAAGTACTGTTTAAATAGGTCTATTCCCCACCTTCTTTGTAACCTTCTGTTATATGTGTAGCGCAAAGTAATATGCAGAGAGTGCACTTGGCACAAGTTTACTTCTTGGCTTGCAACAGATATTTTAGAGAGACTCTTGTCTTATGTTTTTTCTATCCCCTTCACTCTGTGCGTTTTAGAAAATGTTGAAAAGGCCAAGGGGTGGGTTTGCTGTGAATCCAATTGAGCATGACGTAGTTCTAGAAGAGACACAGTGCTGCTTACCATAATTATGTTTCCCTTTATCTGTTCTACAGACAAATTCACTGGTAATATCCCTGAAGGAGTAGAAGTGGACAAAAGTGAAGAAATAACTTCTGACATTGACAATGGTAGCAACATAGCCGAAGACGAGCAGTCTCTTCCAGACACTGAAATAATAGGAAACAGTGACACAGAGTCTGTAGCTGGTACGTTTTCTTTGGAAAGTGGAAGTTCTGACATAGAGGAGCCAGTGGAGATTAGCCAAGAGTCAACACAAGATGATACAGAGTCCGTAGAACATAGCCCTGAATTTTTAGAAGATGGGAGGGAATCCATACAGGATGGCCAAGAGGCAGACCATTTTGATTCAGAATCTGAAGAAGATGGAAGCAGTGACAGTTCTGAATCTTATGCTCCAGAGTCAGATGGTGGGGATTCTGAGTCAGCATATGCTGATGTCATTCCTCTAACCAGACGAACAAGGAGCCATGTGTTTGATGTCAGTGGTAGAACCTCTGGTACTTCAGAAAAAGGTCATGCTGAGAGCTCTAAACAAGAAAACAAACATGGAATAAGCAGAAATAGTTCAAAGGTGTCTGAGGTCAGTGGCAAGCTCTCTACAGAAGTAGGTTCTACTTGCAGTTCTTCATCAAGTCCTAGTACAAGTAAAAATGAAGTTACACAGATGGGCACAAAGGAGAAAAGTAAGGTCTATGTGATGACAACTAACAACACTGCTGAATCTCGATCTTATGATAAACCTGCTTATTGTTATGTTTGCTCCCAACCCCAGAAGAAACTCCCAGTCCATATTTTGCAGCATAGCAGTGAACCAATGGTTGCTAAGTGGTTGGCTGAAAAGAAAGGACCAGAAAAAGATAGGCTTTGGATTAAAATAAGAAACTTTGGAAATCATCTCCACAATTATGAAGTCCTCCGCCAAGGAGAAGGTGAGCTGATTGTTGTATATCGACCTCAGACTTATGGTGACCCTAGTGACTATCAACCTTGTGTAGATTGTCTTGGCTATCTGTCCCGTAATGAATTTTACAGACACAAGTGCAAACTCAGAGAAGAGGAGGATAACGAAAATGGCAAAATTCAGCAAAAGAATCAATCTTGCCTTCAAAACTCACGAATGTTATTACCACCACCCCCAGGTGTTCCAGCTGGTGATGTTGTTCACAAAATCTTGAGTACACTTCAATCAGACGACATATCTCGATGCATCAAGGGAGATTCTTTGATTGTGGAATTGGCCAAAAAGTTGTGTTTTAAGCACGGACATGATCAGGAACAATTCAAAAGTCTTAGAACCAAACTCAGAGAGCTAGGGAGACTTCTTTTGGAATTCCGACAAACCAGTGGAGATGAGAGTGCTACCTTGAGTGATGTAATTGTGCCATCAAAGTTTGCTGTTCTTATCACAGCTGTAAGAAGTCTGTGTGGATTTGATAGCGAGACTCACCAATACTTGACACCAAGTTTGGCACTTAAAGTTGGGCATAGCCTAAAGAAGGTAGCTATGCTAGTAGTGAGTAAGGCCTTGATTGAGGGAAACAGTGTAAAAGAAAGGCAGGCCCGAGATTTCCTCACCTTAGTTGATGAAAATTGGGACTGGGAAGTGTCATCGCATGCCTTACGCACATTGTACCAAGGAAAACGAAACAACCCAAAGCTCATTCCTTTGACAACTGATGTCGTGCTCCTCTCAAAATATCTGAAACAACAGGCTGAAATTAGTTTAGCTAATTTGAAGAAAGCTCAAACCACAGAGGAAGTTAAATGTAGTTGGAGGAAGCTTGCTGAGATCACTCTGACACAAATTCTCTTATTCAACCGTAAACGACAGGGTGAGATATCAAAACTAACTACAGAGGACTATGCAAAACTGAAGAAAGGTGAATCACATGTTCTTGACATGCAGATGTTAAGCAAGTTTGAACAAGACCTAGCAAAAGTCATCTGGCGAGTAGAAATTGTAGGAAAACGTGGTAGGTCAGTTCCTGTTCTCCTTACAGAAAATCTCAAAAATGCTGTCGATGAGATCTTGAAGCATAGAGATGCAGTTGGCATAGAAAACAAGAATGTTTTTGTATTTGCCATTCCAGAGGGTTCTACTCATTTTATTCGTGCCTGTGACACATTACGAAAATACGCCTCTGAATGTGGAGCAAAGAGACCAGATCTACTTAGATCAACAACACTAAGGAAACACATCGCTACAATGTCTCAAATAATGGCATTACAAGATAACGAACTAGATGTCCTTGCCAATTTTTTAGGACATGACGTGAAGATTCACAGGCAGTACTACCGCTTGCCAGATGCAACCATTCAGGTTGCAAAAGTTTCGAAGCTTTTGATTGCTCTTGAAGGCAACAACCCAAGCCAGGTGCTGAATGGCAAGAGTTTAGAAGAACTGGACTTGCAGGAAAATGAAGGTAAGCTTTGATGCTGAGAGGTTTGTAGATGAATGGTTTGTTTTTTCTTGCTCCCTAAAAGAAAATGGCAGAAGACACAAGTTGCTTTTTATGAGGCATCTTTTTGACTTTCATCATGCAATTTTTCCAGAATTGACCATTTTAATGCACATTATCTTTACAATTACTGTTGTACCATGGCAATAAAACTGGCTATTGCAGTGGTGAAGTTGCTTTACTCTACAGGAAAACAAAATGATGCAATTTTAGAGAAATACCTGTTCTATTTAATGAAAGGGTTGGTTTTATCAGTTCAGAACAACATTCTTTGTTCTAACTGCAATGGATTCTTTGTGATTAAATTGTATAAATTAACTTCCTGGTGTTTGATTTCCCTCCAGCTTTTTCTCATGTTTATTTGATTATCCTGTGCACAATGAAATGTTATTCGTAGCTGTAGGATGTGGCTCTTACATATTAAGTATCTAAGCTCAGAACCGTCCCCCTCCAAATTTTTTTTTTTTTTACAAAGCAACCACTAGTGTCATCTATGGCCTACATATACATTAAGAGTGAAATCCCATGTTCCAGACCTCTTGTATCAATGTCTGGTTAACTCGGATTCAAGCATTGGGGTGTCCTACATAAGAAAAAAATGGTTCCTGAAGTTTTACTAGACTGAGAGAAAGAGAGAATTGGAGTTGATTTAAGCTTGCAGTTCATCCCTCTACTGGCTGCTTTTTCTTTCATAGAATGAAAACTTGATCATGATCTATGTGTTTTTTCTTGCACAGAAATTCTAGCAGAAGATTGTGGCAGTGACAATGATGGTGACAGTGACAGTGATGGTAACAGTGACACAGAAACAGAACTCTCAACAAATAACGTTCAAGAAAAAGGTAATGAAAAACAAACATTTCTCATTCATGAAATAAGTGATGCAGGTAGTGAAGAAAACCTTTTGGTAACTTGAAAATAATTAAAGAAGTCATTTTAGCTTTTTTAGTGAACAATAAAACTGTAATACTGTAGAACTGTAAAACTAAAAGATAAGACCAATGCCTTTCTTTTAGTCCCACATTTTTTGTGTTTCAGTGTTCGTAGAAACGCAATTACAGAGTCTCGTTTTTATTTTTTTTCACGTTCATGTTCATCAGGGTAAATAAAGCATGAAGAAGAACCTTGTTCCCTCTTATTTACCCTTAGTGTCTGAAAAAAAAGTATCCTACATGAAGGTCTTCTGAAAGCAGGCCGGTAATTTCTTCTTTCCTTTTTTCTCATTTAGGAAGGAAGCGCACACATGCTGAGAGTGATGAAAACGGTCGAAACTGCAACACACAAAGTTTGACCCCCCCAAAGAAACTGAAAAAAACACCTTGGACTGAGCAGGAACAAGCAGCGGTTCATCGGCACTTAGGTCAATACATCAAGGCATTAAAGGTGCCAGGAAAGAGGGCTATAGAGGATTGCAAAAGCTTGGAGCCATGTCTACGCAACAGGGGGTGGAAAAATATTAAAGATCACATCAGGAACAAAATTCGTTCTCATACAAAAAAAGGGCTAAAAAGTTGGTAAAGAAGTAACAGCTGGTGACAGGACTACCTTATTGGGACCAGAATATGCAACAACCTGAGCAACTGCAAAGATGTTTGAAAAGTTTGACCTGGAAAACAAAACCATCAGTTTTGAATTTTCAGGCTTAAAGGAGTATTTGTCAAGAATGTTTTTGCTGTGAACGTTGATCACTTTGAGAACATCTTTTTAATGTAGTTTGCGAGATGCTTCTCTCCAGCCAGAAAGAGGGAAATGCCTTGCAGGAAAGTAAGAAACTTAAGTATGTGCATATATAATCTATGTCATATTTCATTGAAAACTGGAAACTTTTTAAGGTTTGATTTTACAAAACATAATTTTATCAGTTGAACAAATGTCATGTGAAATGTTCTCTTTAATTATGTCAGTTGCATGGCCCAAGTTGAGATGGTTCTGTCAAAGGAAGGGACAGGGGTTCTGGCAGTAGAGTTAGCGTTATTGTTGAAAGAACTTTTTCCAGAACTATTCGATACAATTAAACACTTTCTGTGTGATATCATTTTACCTTTCCTTCATAGCTTTATGAGGATTTAAAGCCATTATTTGACAAACTGATTTCTTTTTTGTATTTTCAGGGAGTTGTTCTTTCATGTTTAAGTTACATTTAAAACTTTACTGCAGTACTTGATAAAAAGTTATTTTTATGAAGGAAAAAGGGTTCTGCAGGCCAGTAAGTACCATGTCCTCGGATCTGTTTATGTTAGACAGTGAACAAAGACTTAATGTTGTTTTATTGTGGTTGAAACTTTCATTACTCTTACACTTTACTAAATCAGTCTAGACACAGTATATGAGAGATAACATGTTAGGAAGACTGTTTAATCGTTCTTTGTTGTTCTTTGAAAGAATATGATGTTGTGCCAGTAAGCAAATCATGCTTTGTAGGAGAGTAATGAACTTGTGTACAAATGTTATTTTTGTCTAGAAAGTGTGAAATGCCAGGAGGGGGGGGGGTTGTTTCATTTGTGAAAACTTTTTTAAATATGCTTAGAGGAGAAGGCAGTTCTTGTCATGTAGAGTATTTGGTTTATTCATGATTATTTTAAACTTAATCGCATATACCATTTAAAAGAATCCAGTCTGGATAAAAAAAAAAAAGTAATATTGTTGAGGAAAAGTAAGAAATTTGGTTACAAGTCTTAAAAATTTTGGTCTGAAAACTTACAGGTGAAAGGCACTTTTACTTTGCCACTTTGTATATTACTCCATAAAGTAAGCTTATTAAAGCAGTATTTGCCGTTCTGGAATTGGGACTTCATGTTTATGTGTTTTTTTTATTTTGAGAAAGAAACAAAAGGCTTTGCAGTAGAGTAAGGAGATTTTTATCAAACCTGTTCATGTTCAACTGTCAAAAAGATCTTTGGTTTGGTTCCTTTTCAATGAAAACTTTCTTCACTATTGGATCAACTCTTCGAAGACCTAAAAGCAGTATTTAATAAATACTTTCATAAAAGTAGGATTTGCCTTGAACTTTTTTCTCTTTTTGTAGAAACGGATGTTTCCATCTGCAGAAATAAAAACTGAAGAGTAATTGATTTTGCCCCCCCCCCCCATAGAAAGGAAGTCGTCAGCATTATTGTCTGGGTCTCCTAAAACCTGTTTACATGTTGCTTGTTCATTGGTTTCTTTTCAAGAGAACTTGGTGTTTGGAACTGTTGAAATAAATTGTTGCACTTTTCAGAACAACTGTCAGTCTTCCTTCTTTTGGTATTAAGTCTGTGTAAAATTCTTATGTCTTTTGCTTTTAGTGCAGACTCTGGCCGAGCTTGTCCTCTAACTTGGATTCCAGTTCATTTTATACAATAAGTTAACTAGTGATAGTTACATTCTTGCTAATCTTTACCCGCCTGTGAAATATGCAGTATATGTTGCAAGCATCCCCAGTTTCATATGAAAACCAAGAAATAGTGTTATTCCCCTCCTGAAGCCTCAAACGTTTAAATATTAGGTCAACTGGGGATAGTTTAACATTTCAATCCTCACAGTGGCAACGGGGATTTTGTGACGTGTACCCGGTTTCATGCTAAAATCAAGAAATTTTGTTGCTATACCACCCTGAAGTCGCGAACTGGACGTACTTTCACTTTTCGATGCTCACGGTAGCACTGGGGACATCGTGACGTATCCCCGATTTCATGTCGAATATAAGAAATTGTGTTATTCCCCTCTGAAGCCGCAAACGTTCAAAAATATTAGGTCAAGTGGGGATACATTCACACATTTCTATCTTCACGGTGGCACTGGGGATATTGTGAAGTGTCCACGGTTTCATGTCAAAATGAAGAATCTTTTGTTATTCCCCCTCTAAAGCCTCAAACGTTCAAAATATTAGGCCAACTGGGGATACATTCACACGTTTCAATCTTCACGGTGGCACCGGGGATATTGTAAAGTGTCCCCGGTTTCATGTAAAAATGAAGAATCTTTTGTTATTCCCCCTCTGAAGCCTCAAACGTTCAAAATATTAGGTCAACTGGGGATACATTCACATATTTCAATCATCACAGTTGCACCGGGGATATTGTGAAGAATCCCCAGTTTCATGTAAAATATAAGAAACTGTGTTATCCCCAGTTTGCATGTACAAGTTGCAACCAAGAAAGCAAAGTCCCTTCAACTTCTCATTATGATAGCATACACTCACAGCCCCCAGACATTATGAAACGTGTGCAATATCATTGAAAAGTTGCAAAACACAGAACTCCCCAGTTAGCATTACTACAACTTGCCTCCCCGATAGGCGCCAAAAACGCGTACGTGTGTGTGTGTATGTGTGTGTCCTTTTTTGTTTTGCCTATAACTCCTTAGTGGATGAGCCGATTTTATTCAAACTTGGTGGGAAGGTAC
>JAAAJZ020600934.1:0-11373 GCA_010015985.2 Actinopyga echinites | reverse complement strand
AATGGTATTGCTGGGGTCAGACAGTACAGATGTCCACTGCTAACCTACACCCCTAATGGAAATATACTTGCTATCGTAGAGGGGAGAAAAACAAGCACAGGAGATGCAAGTAGCAAGTTTATAGTCACGGAGAGATCAACGGGTGGAGGTAAGAACAAGTGGCTACAAAGGATTATGTAGGGTAAGATTTATACAGTAATACTCCAGGAGAGTTTTTTTTTTCTTCTTTGCTTTTATTAATTGAAATTTTGGCACTCAAGGAACTTGCCTCACACACCCATTTCATAACCCATCACAGTTACCCTACATGTAAATGGGCTCAGAGTTCAGTACTACGTAAAGTATATACAAAATGTAAGGAGTCGTAAAATTGACTCTTGGTAGTCATCCATCTATTTGGGGATAACTTAACAATTGTTTAGTTACATGTTTGGATTTAACAGAGGATGATTATCTCCTTTGCATTTGCATTTTTTATTACTTGGTTTTTCATTTGCGCCTTCATTCTCAGCATTACATTATACATGTGATTGACATTTATAAGATTTCAGTTCAATATTAGTGAATTAGTGAAATAAAAAGAAGGGTAGTGTAAATTGGAAAGAAACATTGGGTTAGATCATGGGCCAAGAGTAGTTTGACTCTAACGCTCTTGTACATGAACATATATATACAAGGCACACATGAACTGCTTTTGCATGTGTTCCGAGGTGAATCATTGTATAAATGTACATTCTGTAGTAGTGCTTGCCCATGGTACAGTTTATCCTGCTGTACCCTCTTTTAGCACCACTGACTGTGATAGATCATTTGGTGTGAAACTCACATCATGGTGAAGTTTTTCAAAAAGTTGGGTATGAGATGGTTCAGCAAGGATGCCATTTCAGTGCTGCCAGAGACACTATTTTCTCTACCCAACAGTCTGGCTAAAACTCACTGCCGAGTGAACGAACAATTTATGATTATCCTTTAATGATGAGGACATTATAACTGATGGAAATTATTTGAAATTTTATCAAGAAAGTTCTACTCATATGAAGTTTCATCTTTCACTGGGAATAAGTGCTTTTGTGTTTACTGAAAACCTTCATTTCTATAAAACCATGATATAAATGCATATGAAGAATGGCAATTCAAAATAAGGAAGCTTGGCAACTTTATTTCCCCCCAAAATAAAGGTTAAGCTTACAAAATTCACTGCTTTGTATATCAAGAATAATTTGTCGGCCCTGCTACCAAATTTTCAAACGATGCAACATTCATAACCCTTGTAATATTATTCAGCAGTTTTGGGAAAGTCAAGCTATTGCCAGAGTTTTTGATGTGAACAGAATGACTTCACGAGGAGAAAAGGTAATTTCTAACTGGTCTAGTAACACTGATGCAATGTAAAACAGAATATTTCCCTCCCATATCCCATTCTTCAAGATAGTTCCTGGACAATTCTCCCCCCGACAATTTCCCCCTGGACAATTCCCAAGGGACAACTCCCCCCTGGATAGCTTCCCCTCAGGCAATTAACAGCTAGACAATTCCCAATCTGGACAATTTCTCCTCAGACAATTCCCACCCACTCTAAACTTAACTCTAACCCTCTCCCGAGGGAATTTGTCAGAAAGGAGTTGTCCGGGTGGGAATTGTCCGGGTTGAAAATTGTCTGGGTGGGAATTGTCCAGGTGGAATTTGTCCAAGGGGAAATTATCTGGGGGAAATTGTCTGAGTGGGAATTGCCTGAGTGGGAATTGTCTGAGGGGAGTTGTCCGGTCACGCCTTCCCAAGTCTCCTGGAAATTTGCACCTCCCCGTTTGCACCTTCAAGTATGAAGATCACGAATCGCATTTTTACGATAAACCTTTTATAAATAAATTAAACTTAACGACAAAAAATTGGTCAAGTCCAATTATTTTCAGCGACAACAAATTAATACAAAAGCTCAAGCGTCTTACAAGTCATGTAGGGTATTCAGTATCGTATATTTTCACTTTGATTTTTTTCATCAAAATTAAGATCATAAGTAAGAGCAAGATTTACACAACATATTAACCATTGCATTGTACAGAAGTGATAAATTCACTGCAGTATTTACTAATTTCAAACATACTCATAGAAGCGAAAGATCACACACTAGTAATAAAATCATTTTTTCTTGTAGCTAATAATGCAAAATAAAAGCATCGTGGGAATGAGGCGAAGAATTTCTCCCTTGTTTATCAATTGGACTTGTTACAAAATGGTGGTACGCAACCCTAACGGTTGCTTATTACTGATTGTGTTGTTCATAACATCATTTCATTTCAGTTCAGTTCAGAATAACTTTATTCCAATCTCTTACCATAATATAAAAATCATTATAACATTCTGACAGTGGTAAAGGTCCCGTAATTACCGTGTATCGGGATCAAAATATATAAAGTTAAGCACATCATTAAGAAATTATTTCACTTAAATGGAAAAAGCAGTCACCCCAAACTGAATTAGTTTACCCCTCTATGCCAGTTCATGAATGGCTCTTTTTAATCATGTGATATCATTTTTGTTGTTGAATTGCTTAATTTTGCAGCATAAACACCTTGCTCATGCAGTTCTGATGTTCAGAAACATCATGAAAAATACCTGTAAAAAAATGAGAGGAGAAATGCAAGATTTTGGTGATTTTTCATAGTAAAGTTGGGACGACTGCTTACTCCCTTTAAAGTCACTCTTTTACAAACTCTACAGCAGAAAAGAAAAAAGACATATCTCCCCGACCACCGAGTCAATCTCGGGATGAAAATTGTAATTGTAATTCTTTGAATGATTTACGAGTAGAAGGCTATTGTCCCCAAGAGATGATCCAAGGCAACTTTTGTTGTGTAATAATCGAATACCACCAGTCTAACATCTCAGTGCGGGTCTGCCAACGATCACGAACCCTTCGCCTCCAACAGGTAAGTTGTTATACGCCGCCTCAAGCAAATTTGTCGACCTATCAAATTTGGGATCCCTTTGATCAAATCATCTACGTTAGTTATTAAGAACAATAACCAGTGTTTGCAAAATCAATGAATTGACATTAACCCATTTCTCGAGTATAGCCTATACCAGTAAGAGCTACTCACTCGCTCGGTAGGCTAAATGAATGTCCTTTTATTTCAATCATTCAATTTGTGCTCCAAATGTTTAATATTGGTGACACTAATATCATAATCCCGCTGGTAGTGAAAAAGTAAGGTTTCATGACATGCTAAGTCTTCGCACTATTCTCGGCCAAAAAACAAATAAAACTTGACAAAGTTGTTTAAATTTTCTTCAAAAGACAGGCATGGGAGGTCTCCCGCCCCTACGGCGCCTAACGCTAATCACCCGTAAAGATTCCTTTGTTCTGCATTTTTCCAAAATTCGTAACTCTGCCATCGGTGATTAAGCAATTAGAATAGGATAAAGTTGGGTTCAAGAACACAGCAGAAGAACGATTGGACAAATTTTACGCTCAAGTGAAGATTTAAAGAAGGTGTTAGCAATCGGTAACGGTCCTTTTATGCTGTCCGCCACTCGCGTGCATGCCTGGCTAGACCATGCAGTATTTAATCGGTACAGGTTTTCAATCGGAAATCTTGTGCTATTCAAGGCCCGGTTGAATCTGTACCCCGATCTTTTCTCTCTCTTGTTGCCCATTTTTGTCTCTTTACGTCCATTTCTTAACACAATTCGTGCCTTTTATTCTGCAATCAAAATAAATGAATAGAACTTATAACTAAAATATTCAATGTCGCACCTCGAGTTGCATTGAAGCGATAAAAGGACACACGAGAATCAACACGATGATTCGCAAACCCTCTGTCAATGCCGTGTTTATCTTACATTTCGGATAAAAGTACTTACGGCAAATAAACGTTGTTATAATTTACACGATATCCGTCAAAAAGAATTTTCGTACCACGACCTTTTGTACATAATTATAAATTATAAAACACAATAAAAGTACAATGGCTTACCTTAGAACACTTCTTGCTCTTTGCTGACTCGCTCGGGACACAAAAGGCCCTCCGCTGTGAGCCAGGTTGGATATCAATATGGGGGAGGGCAGGACCCTCTACTGTGCGGTGTTACTGAGGTGAGGAAGAGTTACGTCAAAGTTTGATTGGACCTCATGCATTCTTCTTTATGTGTTTAACGGAGTGTGGGAAAATTTTGATTTTTAAACCTAAAAAAAACTTTTTCTCATGCAGCCTAGGTTCATTTTCGACACTGTTAAACATATAAAGACCAAGAAGGTGTATAATGTTTCCATTCGTCAGTCCCCAACCCCCAATTTGTTGAAAAACTATTTAAAGAGAAAAAGTGTTCTTTGAATTAAACTGGATTCTTATTTCATTTTATCTCGCAGCGTCAAAGCATCCAACAGGTCTTCAGATGAGATTTTGAATTTTAAGATAGGATGAAGAAATAAAAAAAACAAAAACAAATGGTGAGGGTAAAAGCAAGCCAGACGAGAACTTAAATAAAATTATACCCTACAATTTCACAGTATTGGGGAGGGGGGAGAGGTCTGTGATAGGCAAAGATTATCACTGGCCAACAACTTTTTAGCCCAGCCTACACAATGAAGGGAAAAGAAACGATGCTATAGGCCTACCAGGCGCGTGTCTAGGATTTTGAGCGGGGGGTGGGGATTAAAAAAATAAACTGCATATTTTTAGAACTGGATGGGGGTAAAGAACTGGCGGTGGGGGTCGAGGGGGCGAAGCCCCCGGAAGCTCTGGGGTTTTAGCATACCTCTGGGTGAAAAATTACGTCTGAGGATAGGTATATTCTGATTCATTTTGTGACATTTTGGTTCATTTTGTGATTTAACCTTTTAAAAACGCCTGCCTACTGATATGCTGTCGGAAGTGCCAAATCCACACAGGGTCTAAATCAATCGTCCGGGGACTTTCAGGCATCAGCAATATATCAACTCGTTTTCTTCACTATAGCTTCAGTGGACAAGGGGCGGGGTCAGGAACCTGGCAGTCAGGCAGCCAGGTCTATTTCTCAGGAAGGCCCGAGCATTTAAACAAGAATTCCCTTTTCTAATTCCAAATTGTCCTGTAAAACCTGGTCCAAATAAGAATCCTCGTCAATTGAAAATTTCCTATTACTGACTGTTCTTGTGCAAATACTAAGTATCATGTCCTCCGTAGTAAAAACCGTCCAGTACATCAACGGTAGTCACTATAGCAACGATAACTATAAATCTGTTATCTAGTTTTGTTCTCTGGTAACTTAGCTTATAATACCAAATCAACTTGCCTTGTAGACTATATACCTGACGTCATACAGGTCACATGACCTAAAAAGTGAGATATTTGCATGGAAGGCTGTACTTATCATGCAGGATGGTCTTTTTCGTCATTCATCATTTCAAAATTTACGAAATCATCACAGTGTATGAGCGAACAAAAAGAAACAAAAAGGCGGCCTACTTAATGACCACGGAGGTACCTTTGATCTCCGAAGCAAACCCCAACCTTGGCTAGGCCACACTATTTCGTTAATCGACACTATTGTTTCAAAAAAACGTGATGGATAAATGTTTCAAACAAAAGTAGACTAACTTTTCCCCACAAGGAACAGTTTCCTCTTATAATGGACCGTTCCTTGCATTTATTCTTTGCCCTATAGCTATTTCGTTCCAGCCAACAGTGTACAGTAGAACATTCTTACCGGCTATGAAGGCTGTGGTATCTCTAAGGCACCCCTCCCCTCCCCTCCCCTCCCCTCCCCTCCCCTCGCACTGCTCAGACGGGAAAATTGGAATGACAACGTTTAAAAATTTCTTTCCTCCTAAATTTCATGAAATGTAGCTTCGAAAATTTGGGAGCAGCAATTTGCTTTCCCAACTGCTCCTCCCCTCCTCACCCCACCCCAACCTCCCCCTCCCTTGATGTAAAATTTGGGCTACCTGGTCTCTCTGCATGTTAGTAACGGTTCATCAAACAGAAGACCATTACACCCTAATCAGCATCATACCACTGTTTTGACATTCAAAGTAAATTGACCTAATGACGAGTTGAGCCATGGAGATACTGGTTGAACTACAATAATCGATTGGGAAATCTCAGAAACGCTACTATACCACTCGATGTATTGATCTCACCAAGCTGTCAATCTAGTGCCTCTGCCAATTGCCGCCTTGTGGTGACAAGTCGTCACACAATGAAACCACTGAAGCGTGAACTCTTCATCAGGCTCCTGGTGAATTTTTTCTTAGATACAACAAGGAACGTTGTCGAAGGGGAAGGGGCAAGGAGAAGAGAAAGGTTCCAGAGTGATAATATAAAAAGCTGAAAAATGTTAATAGATAATTTGGCAGAATGATTTGGTATCGCTGTTTGAGACTTAACCAGCTCAGTTGTAGCTACTTTGTTGATCCCGCTCACCCGGATGTTAAAAACACTAAACTAGATTTCATTCTTGTAGATAGAGGCCACACCAAGAAAATAGCAATCCATCTGCGGAGTGTTTAGTTGTTATTGAAAGAGACTAATGGCAACTTTACGTGTTGCCTCAAACAAAAGGTACCATATTCTATAAACCTGGGTCACCGTTCAGGGGGAGTGAAACACATCCACCGGGGAGTGGGGGCTGCTGGGGTGTGTCAGATCAAGGAGCTGCTCCTCAGACTGATCAAATGGTAGTGGCCGACAACGGATTATTAGGTCGAGTCCAAAAATTGAGTCGTTTCGTTCGTAACGTACTTTATACTCAACGATTTTTGTTGGAAGGGGGTGTTTTTCCTCTCTTGTTCACACTCAGATAATCATTCACATGAGATCTTGTTTTAGTTAAGACTTGCATAAACGTAAAAAGCCGGTCTCAGCTGCGTGGGGACGGGGGGGGGGTCGGACGGCCATCAGGCTGGAGGAGGGGTTTAAACGTAAGGGATATTACCCTATACCCTTTGAGAAACTTTTTAATATTTGCAAGTTCTTATAGATGCAATTTGGTGCTACATATTTTGCAAGTTTTGAGGGAAATTACTGAAAACGTTTGATATTTCTGACAGGGAGAAAATAAGGGGTTTTCGTCCTTGAATATTGGGGGCGGAAGTATATTGCATACCCCGCCCATATTTTCCTACGCCTGTGGATACTTTGTGTAACTTGAACTTAGTAAATGATAGGACTTGTCATTGAAATGAAGGGTTTTTTTTTCGTTAAAATACGTCAGTTGAAGCACAGCAATGTTTTTGCGAGTATTCTACAGGAAATTCGATTCTGGGCTTTATTTTAATTTCAAGGGATTGCCTCTAACTAGTTTGTTTAGGCCTAATTGAACGTACGAAAAAAAGGTCGAATTAAATTAAACTAATGTTTCACATCCTTCGTTTTTCAGAAAAATGTTTAAGAGTCAAAAAGAAAAACACGTCCTTTGACTAAAATAATTAACCAATTTCAATTAAAGAACTTGTTTCAATATTTATATGAGACCATGGTCTACATGCAGACAGGAGGGCTGTACCCATTTTTTATTCTCTTCCAGAGTGACTTTACGACTTTTGAAAAAGTGTGTCAAAGGTCATATTCTGCCCACGCATACAAGGGCAGAATTTTACACTCGGTATGAAGTCTGTTAACGCTCTAATGACTGGAGAGGGGGGTAGTATAATTTTATGGTTGATTGTATTCTTTGAAATTAAAGTATTCCCACCATCCCACACTCCACTCTTCGCCCCCTTCCCTTTCGTTTGGACTAGGGATTTTTCCAGACATTTTCAATGTCTGTACACTACTTTGAAGAGAAACAATCGCAAGATCAAAAGCGAAAACAAAAATAAATAAATAAATAAAAAAATAAAAAAATTACAAAGCCGTGTGGATTGTATTTATGACGTCATTGTGCGTTGAAGCGCTATTAGATTTCATATCACATACATCTTGATCCGTCAAAGTCACGCAGGTTTGATCAAGCACACGATAATTAAAAGTGAACCAACGTTGAAGCTACCGACCGAAAATTTCAGTTCTAACGAAAGATGGCAGACATATTAATTCCAATTATGGAGTAAAAGAAATAACATATGAAATGTGAAACCTCACATTATGTGACAGATCTGAAGGAAAGCGTTACATGCTCCGATCAGAAACCACAGGGTGCCCCAATTGGCCAGCTGGTATCGGAGCCTCAGAAGAATTTAATTATATTAACTCCACACCCAATATGTCAATGAGTCCCCTCCCAACCATTCTTTCCCTTTTTCTTCTTCTCCGATTTTTTTCCTCTCCTTTGAATTATTTATCAGTTTTTCTCCCTGGCTGAACACAACGCCTGAAGCTTTAATGTCTTTTCTCCTCCCCTATTTAGTGAATTACCACCTCGCATAAAAAATGTATTCCCTCATCTGATTTTGACACGGTTGCGTTTACCTTGCAGAGTACTTTGCGCCGAAAATCGCACGTTTGACACGAAAACCCGTGACTGCAATTCAGTCAAACTTCGCTCGCGATCAATTCGAAATTGACCATCACTCTGCCGTATGAACATCTTTATACAACATGTCTGTAAGCCTTTGCACATTCTTACCCCACTTGTCAATGAGCCACCAATCAGGTTTGTGCAAGAAAGAATGTACGATGGGCTTTTTTGTCCGCTTCTTTTCCCAATAAGTCCCTTCAGTTTCCTCCCATTCACGCACGCCGTTGACTTTTCTTTTCTTCCACGCCCTGGCTTATCGATTAGTAGTAACGAAGCCGAGTTGACAATAAGGCTTCTCCCACGTCCGCAGACGATTGGAGCCACAGCAAATGCCTAAAAGTGTGCGCGCCAAAAATCGAAGGTGCTTCCCTCGGTCTAACGCCCCTAATATGGCTGATCAGCCGAAAGGAAACTGTTTTTGTTCTGTGGGTCGCGCGTTTCTCAATTCCAAATCAAATCATAGCGTTTGACGGAGTGACATAATAAAAAGCCAAGCCCTGCCTTTCTTTTTAATTAGGCCTAGTTTACCATTTTTCGGGGTGTCATATTTCGACCCAAGGTGCAGGCTTCTTGCGAATCACAAATAATAGATACACAGAAAAATTGGTGCCCATGAAGTGTTAATTTTAGGTCAAAATGAGAAGAAAACAAAGCATCACAAAAAGCTCAATTGTTTACCGATTATACAAAGGCTTTAAGTCGTGTAACGTTTTTGTAGTACTTGCAATTGTTCCACTTTGGTCTTTCAATCGGAAGAGATATTTGATTATCAAATAGCGGAGAAGAGCGATCTAGGCTACTACACGATCGGCTAAGGGCACCGTGAAAAAATAAAGGGGCGCAGAGCTTTGCAAAGATCAGTTTGGGATACCGACTCACGGTTGAAACGTCAAATTTCATTAGGCCTTTTGGTAAGAAGGGCTTTATAAATGAAGTAAGAAGTGCGGAAAATCCCATGTGATGTCCATCGACTGTCTTTATCAGACGAATGGCCTCAGTTGGAGTGAAGATTGCTAACAAAAGTAAAAAGTACTGAATGTCGATACTGGCCGCATGGGGCAACCTGTCTGTTGTTTGGCTTACTGAACAAACCCAATCGGCAACTGGGATATGAATAAATTAACACATTGAGAAATAGGCCAGCTTGGAAATTAATGCTTGGGACTCGGATAATGACAGATAAGTTCTGGTGTGACACAGTCAAATATGGAGGAATGGAAAATACCCCAATGTATAAAAGAAATTAATGTAAATGGATGATGTATTGTGATTCAAACCATTGGATTCAATGAATGAAACATGAAAAAGGCTTCCATTCTTTGTAAGTTTGTAAAATATATTTTGGGGGGAGAGGGGGAGGGGGAATTAAGGGTTCTTGGATTTAGTATTCCTTCGTCAGTTCTCATCGGATAGGATAACTAAGGTAGCTTACGTCCTCTAACCGCAGATTTAGGGCTGAAGGTAGGAGAGGAATGGGTTTTTTACAATGCATAAATGACTAAGTTAAAACCACTAGACGTGGAGGACGCAACTTAGTCTAGACTGACGTTGGCAAGACAATTAATTACTTCAAAAAGACTTAGTTTATTTTGCTATGGCGTTCAACTCCGATAGGACTTATTTCATATGACTCATGTGCTTAGTGGTATTCTGTTCATTCCACATATTCGAATAAACCCTAAAAATATTTTATGTGCTGCCCATACCATAAGTCCTTCATTTGAAGAGCTGAGGAAGGAATGTAATCCTCAAATTAAGTAGCTGTTTGATTGATGTTGTGGTCAATAAATTCTTCTCAATGAATTGTGACTTTGCCCGAACTCTTTCAAAAGGCAACACGAACCACCCACTAACTCGACACACCAACGATCGTTCTTTCCTCCAAACTTACAAGCATCACACGCCTGTCAGTTTTTCTTCGATGATCTTCTTCCCTTTCACCTCTTTTGTTAATCGACTTGACATATACAAACTGTTTTCTTCAGTCTGAAAAAGTGATCAACGTTAAATTGTTCACCTCTCAGTGTAATCCCTCTTGCTCTCCTCCCAGCATTGAGTGGTGCGTTTGAATACTTACCGTAAACCTCACCACGAGACAATCAAAGCCTATGCAGAGAACATGTCCATCAAACGGTAGTCAAAAGGCTAGGTCTCCGAGATGGAAAGTCATCCTTGTAGACATAAAAGGAAGCTTACGTATTCTATCGACAATAGAGCTAATTGTTGAAATGCCTTCCCCTTATTATACTGAAAGATCGTTGATAAAGAATGACACGCAGATGCGAGGGCCAATGACTTAAAATGCGAGCTTTACCCTGCGTTACCCCACTTTACTCAAAAGAAGGATTAAATCACTCGGTCGGAACACTTCCTTGAAAATTAGATCCCCTCTTGTGTTCGTATTGAGGTTTTCCTGCTATAAATAGCAAGAAATGACCGCTAACAATAATTTTGCAAATTTATGTTTTGTCGTTCTTGGCGTTCATAACTAACATAACGATGAGGCAGGGTGATAAATTTGACGTAAAGGAAACCCCTCACTAAATAATTCATTATTCCCCTTCCCTCCCTGTCTGTGACACAAAAACAGCATGAATCGGCAGCTCGAGCCTTAAAGTCTTACTAGTTTAGTAAAAAGTGGTATCCTTAAACGTGCAATCAAACGTTTGATGAACTCTTCCCTTTTGTATGAAGATTGCTTTATCATAAAAAAGACTTTTCCACATGTAAACATAGAATCACGGCTGGTGGCGTTTCACAATATTTTTTTCTGGCAATGTGGGGAGGGGGCCAGGTGAGGGAAAATATTTTATATGCAGAGGACCTAAATCATTGTTATTCTACTGCACTTCCTTTATTATGTATTAGTCCATATGTTACATGCAACCTTATGGCATTCAAAGAGTTGTACACATATCTTTCCATAAATGTAATGAT
>JAAAJZ020599827.1:0-11373 GCA_010015985.2 Actinopyga echinites | reverse complement strand
TGATCAAATTAATCAATACATACTGTACCCTACCCATTAGGTGTTTTCCCTGTTCTGCTGGCTATGGTACACCTAATACAAACACTTTGATAATAGCCAGCATTAAAACTGGTCTAGCTACAACCCTGCTAAAGAAAGATGGTGGATGTTGGTGAATGGTATAAAATCAAGCTAAAAGTTTCCTAAGGTCTTCACAATGCAGGGCTCAAAAATACATAAGCCTGCTAACCTAGGGCTAGTTCAAACCACATTTGGTGTAGTCTATAAAAAATAAGAAGTCCCATGGACAAGGACCCAAAAATATACAGTATAGTGGTAAAGTCATACTTTACCTGTAGCCCTATGCCTTTGGGGAGGGTGGAGTGCAAATGTCCTTCAGGCTAGAAGAATAAGTTTGTAACAGGCTCCCGGGACCTGGGGGCCAGTAATAAACATTCACATGGTACAGTAACACCTCAGTTTATACACCCATGATTTCATATGCAAATTTGTTTTAAATATCAGTACTCTATCAGACACTGTTGGCACAGATATAACCACTCTGGGATGTGTGGCAAACTATATCCTTAAAATCAACAGTAATTTCTACTGTAGTGGTTCAACTTCCGTTACTTGGCTTCCATGCAGTTGGCTACACAAATACTACCAACAATAGAAACCACAAATAGGTACAGAGTACACTTTATGTGTACTGACTGCATACGACTTCATACAGTATATATTTTGACAGATTCAAATCTCAATTTTTCAATTTTTTTTTTTTTTTTTCCTAAGAAGTGATGATTTGTGAACACTTGCATCAGAAATGACAGAACTGGCAGTGCTCATGATTCTCCAATTTGGGCAATGATGTGTGTGGAGGGTGTTTGACAAGGTACTAACCAACAAGCTGATAACCCTTCTGTACATGCCTGAATGAACAGGGACTTTGCTTCACACAGGAATTTAAGAAATGTAAAGGGAAGTCAATGGGGTACGAAGGCTAGGCCTTTTGTACTGGGGAATAAAATGGAATCACTTGTAGGTCTTTAAACAAACTTTGCAGAATTCTGGGAAACTTTTCTAGAGGAAAGACAACTATCACACTTACCCAATGAAAATAAAACTTAAGTACTTTCAGTACATGTATGTAATATTAAGGTTAAATCCAAAATTTTACTATACTACTGCAAAGGCTGAGAGAAGCAATAGCTGAAAACATGGTCATCTTATTTCTTTTCTTAAATACTTCCAGGGATATTCTTTATCTGATTACACCATCTAGGTGACACTAGAGTTTTACTTCTAACTAGGTCTGTTAAAGAACCTAATGATAGAAATATTTCAATTTTACATAAAAAATATTATACGAGCCAAAATACTCAAAACTGTATTTTTGTCTGCATAATGATAAATACCAACTGACAAAAATTTTCTTTTAATCAGCGCACTTTATTACAAACACATACAGCATACAGAACCTGTTGTGATCGAAGACATTTGATTGGTGAGATGAACTGTGAAGATGAAACAAGGCTCCTTGCTGTGAGGCCGCAGCAATTAAAGTTTGTACTAGTAGATGGTGAGACTAACAATAAGATGGCAGCCACTGTGGGGGATGGGACGGGGACCAGGTCTACTGGTTAAAAATCCTCTCTGATTAAAACCTGATGATGTGAAGATCTATTCTAAATTTAAATGAGAGATTCTCTGATTCTATCATGACTGGTTTGTGGTAACCTGCATGGCAAATAGTTCAGCATACATCTTGAGCATGATAGTGTTTAAAGACTGCATTGTAGTTAACGACATTCATCCTGCCAGGTAGGTTCATAGCAGTAAGAAAGTTTTCCATGGCATATTGTACACAGGTGTGTGTGTGACCTATCAAATTTATAAATGTATTTTGGCCATACAGTCTAAGTTTTGAATTTACACCACCTGTTTCTTGAAATCACAAAAGTACTCTACGCTATTAAACAGGCTTAAAATGATAAAGGTCAAAAAATCCACCTGAACCTGATTCAGAAAGTATTCGAGATTGTTTTACATAGGCCTTCACCTACATGTTATTTGTAGAAGTTTGCGTAGACCTACAGTAGGCATACTCTATAATGGTAATCTAGCTTTTGCAAGTCTTTTGAACCAATTTGCTCTATAAGGTACAATACTCTATACACACCTATAGTACTTCTGTATAGTTTTGCAAGCAACTTCAACAGCACTGGAAATAAATTTGATACTACATGTATGTAAAACACATCAATAAATTTGAATTTGGAGAAACTAAATTTTGAGCTAAACCTGCATAATATCTAAATATAAAGCCAGAACTGCACCATGACCTATTGTTACATCAAAACAGGCATGAAACTAGGTTCTTAAAATAAAATATAACAAGTTACACTGTAGTTAATGCCCTGTTATACTTCCATTGAGAAGTGATTTGCCCAAGTTTACATACAATATAATGCTAAGCCTGAGACTTTGAGAAGTGCAATGATGGCTTACTGAAATGCCATCACAAAACATTTTAGAAAATAAGAATGTATGTATGCGATTTTCATTATTTCTTTGCTGGACATTGCGTTAGCCTTGAGGAAAAAGTACTTCACAAAGTGGACGTCATGACAATGGTGATGACAAACAATCATGATCGGACAATCCTTATAGAACTAAAGCTCTACAGTACAGATGTGTGACCTCCTTATTACCTGCATTTACTTGGCGCACGGATCACGGAGAGCAGAACCCAAGAGGCAGAACGCGGAAAGGTTCCACATGCCCAATAAACACCCTCAGCGGATCGTTCCCCATTCCGTTATTGTAAAACCAGCCAAATAGTTCAATTCCAGTAAAGGACGTTCTACTGCCTGAGCAAGATAGAGCCTGTAGTCAACAATCCATGCTTGGAACGCGGAAAGAATTCGACACTGAGAATTTGTTCTGTGTTCCGCCTGGGGTTCTGTGTTTCGCAATTCGCATGCCAGTAAACAGTTTCATTGAAAAAGCACTTTGTAAGAGAATTCTTTCCGCAATCCACATGTGTCTATTCTGCAATCCGCGCACCAAGTAAACACAGCTTAATGAGTAAAGTTTTCTAAAGTTTATTTACTATGTTGTAATGTTCCTACACAAACGGGTAATGCTGGTTCCCTGATGATCTTGAACTGTAAATGTTTTGTGAAAATATTTTATACTAACTCCTAGGTGGACCCTTAGAAGCTTCACTTGTTCTGCTGGTTTCACACTATTTGAACTTCGTAGTTAGAATCAATCCAGTATCAAAATTGGTCTTAATATAGCTACAATACTGCAATACAATGTCCATCAAGATTCTATAGCAAGGCCAAGCAATTTTTTTAACCAAACGCTTACCCAAGGGTACCAGTACCAGATGACAAAATCATTAAATTTCTCACTTTTGTTAAACCTACACTGTACAGTACACAAACAAATGACTAAAGCTTTCTTTCAAGATCTCATCCCATGTAGAACCGTCATACTTACTTATGAAAGTAGCAACTTGATACTATACAGTAAATCCTACAGATATCACAAAGAAGAACCATTTTTCGAGGTAATAACTTTACTCAGTGGAACTGTTCTTTTCAAGCAGTAAGTCAATGTTTGTAATCTTGTTGAAATATTTTAGAAGTTCTGTGTAAACTGATACAGTGGGCCATAGCAAAATACTACAGTGTATAACATCCAAAGAAATTTTGCTGACTTTGGGGAAGAGGATACTGAAAGAGTAGAACCAGGTTTGGTTTTTCGATGTACAGTATCATGAATATTCAAAACATGTAAAATGTTTACATTTTACTGTCATTAATATTCATATCATCTCAGAGTTACTGTTCCAAAATAATACAATCATCTTCATTTAATTTCTCTCATGTGATTTCCTATGGATAAAGACCTACTGTAATCTTGTAACTTCAACAAATGTCAGCAGACTATTTTCTTTACTTTCTTCATGAATGAAGCCAGCCACTTGCTTTCAAAAGTTGAACAAATTATTTCAACTCAAAACTCATTTTGTCAGCTTAAAGGTTCTTTTTTTTAGGATTACAATGGTACTTACAGCATAACACTGTTAAAGTTGCAAACTAGTTCTTCCCTTCTTTATGAAATGTGGATCTCCTTTATTCATCTGACAATATCTTTCAAAACCATATATTCTCTTCTCCCTTACCATTGGTCTTCTCCCTTACCATTAAGGCCATGGGCCACCTACATTTTACCCTGGGATGACTTGCAATCAAGCAGAAATCTTAGCTTGATGTACGGTTCATGTCATCCTCTTGGTATCATGGGACAGTCTACCAAGGGGTCAAGTTGAGGTCAGCAGCATAAAAAGTGGTTTCCAATTGCAGCTTATTTAAGGTTCTCTGTTAAATCTGAGGGAGTTACAGTGTACATGTAGGTACTGGTGTTTTAAGTGGAAGAATGCAGATACAGTACAGTACTACTGATTAGAGAGATAATGGCGGAGTGTGACTAAGTAATCAAGTTGGAAACTCATGAAATATTATCAAACTTTCCTGTACATGTAAACCCAGTATGCAGAGTGAAAGGCCTATCTGTATCGTCTGCACAATACAGTACAGTGTAGTGCAGTGCAGTACACTAGCACAGTACAGTGCAGGACAGAACAGTACAATACAGTACACTACAGTACAGTGCAGTGCAGTGCAATGCAGTGCAGTGCAGTGCAGTGCAGTGCAGTGCAGTACAGTACAGTACTGTACACTGCACTCAGGGAATAATTTAGTGTACAAACTCTGCATAGTAGTTTTCAGTTTTTGTCAGGTTTTTGGGGGGTAAAATGGTTTGCAACTGTAGGCCTATATACACAAAAACTGCTACACAAGTTTGCAGTTATGTAGCAATTTGACCATTTTGTGTAGCAAATTGCAATGCGATACTGGATAAATTATTCCTTGCTGTACAGTAAAATCTGTACTGAAGGCTACTGTACTGAAAAACCATTTTGAAATGAATTACTGGTTTAAACTTGGTTGACACCAGTTTTAGTTCAATTCAGTATTAGAATTTCCATAAAACCCAAGAACAGTTAGCCTACTGAAAATTTATGTCAGCTGCTGTAATAACCGATCTTGATTAAACTTTTAATTTAAAATTTTCTTTTGAGCGTATACTTCCCACTTCTTAACATGAACAAATTTTGCAACTGCTTCATCAGAGACTTCTTGGCAGGAAAAGCAGTCGAGATTTTAAAACCATTTTGTATGGCCACAATAACCTGTATACTTCAATCTTTTTCAACAGTACAGTAAGTCCCAGCCACACCTACAGTACTATAGGCTCACCAAAATGCAATTTTATCAAAATATTTAACTACATGTTCTGAAAACAAGGAATTTGCTTTTCAAAGATTCATTTCACTTAATGCTTCTTTCTAATCTTTCATAGACTAATGTTATAGTTTTATGGCAAAGAGTACAGTGCCTACTTCCTGACATACTTAAAAATAGGCTGGTATATGCAGATTGCCTTCATATTTCAGTAGGCTTCTTGCTGCAGCGGAAGAAGTGCACATTTCCACAATATAGGCAGGCTTGGGGGATGTAAGTATTTTTAGTGTCAGGGTAGCTTGAATAGTCGCAACTCTGAAGCTAGTCAGTAGTTAATACCACTCCTACCTGGTATCGGTTTCAGTGACGTCATAACTGCCACCTACACATACAGTATGTACATTCGGCTTACGTGTTATGAATGACACAGTCCACACTGTACTACGTAGCGCACTAAACACAAGTCTAAGTACTGACATTGAAAAGAGGCTGCGGTGAGCAATATTCGTACTAGAGAATTACATCAGTGTACTGTACGAAATGTGGAAAATTTTGATGTACAGTTCCCTGGTTTGCAGGATGTGCTCTGATACTTACAGTACCTCCTATTTACATAATACGTATTACCCTAATTGCCTGTAATAGGTCTACCTATCTGGCAGTGTTGATAGCACAGTGAATAACCTATACCCAAAGGGTGCCACCTCGCCCTCCTCCTTCAGGGTCTCTTTGCTGGTCTAAGTGAAACTCAAACCAGCAAAGCAGGAGATACTATAGTCCTAAATAGAAAGTACAGGCCTATATAACAGTAGGTAAATTTGCAAAAGCACAAATAAAAATAAATTTATGTGTTTTTATAGTCATAATTCCATGGAAAGTGGAGTCATTATTCGACACCTAGTCAAGAGTCACACCTAAGTAGATTCAAGGGTAACTTGCCCAAGCCTAGTACAGTATTTTTCACTGGAAATAAACATTCCCAGAGTATGACCATAAAGACAAACCCATGGTCACTGGGAGTAAGGGATGTAGCAACTTTTTTTTTTTTTGTATTTTCTCTGACTGCACATGACTCACAAACACCCCTCATTCACCCCTGCATGAGCCCCGTAACAAACTCTTCAGAAACACAAGAGTCGAAACTAATCACTGCGCACCCTGCCCTTACAATAACTACAACAAACTGTAAAAACAATTTGTCATGCCTAGCCAAACTGTGAATCCCGACTTGAGAAAAGACATTTACACACAGAAATGCTGGTCTGGAACTCCAGGAATCTTAAATCTCTCCTTTTATCAGTTAAAATTTTACTCCCCATCCTGACAGCCAGTTTAATTAATAGTCAATCAAGACAAAGCCCAATTTGTCAAAGATGAGTCAATAAAGCTTGTCTACAGTATTTATGTCCATCCACAGCCTGACCTTCACAGAGAGCAGCCCATAGTATACATACTGTAATTTAGTTATCAGACTGGAAAAGATTAGACAGGCATTAGAGTATACCACCTAATGAAGAAACATTAATAATGCAAGGGATTTTAAATGGTCTTTGCAGGTTTGCTAGTCATCAGTGTAGAGTAGTAAAATAATTAGACTTGAAGGTCGCCGTAAATGGGCCATCTAGGATATGGAATGAGCTTTTGGCAACTACAGTAAAAGCGATTTTCAAGCTGACGAACAGTGAATCACAATTCCCTTTACAATTCATGAATGAATAAGGATGAAAGCTTCAGAAAAAAAGAAAAACATGTCTGCCAATGGGAATGCAATTTGACAATGACAAATCTTTCATCACATAAGTTATATAGACCCACACATTAGCAAAGCTGAACAATATCATATGTGTAGTTCAAGTAAAGACGTCAATTACTTGTGATCATGAATTTAGCAATGAAAAATTGTTGCAAATATTTTGAATAAATGTGTGGGTGCTACTGATTGCAATATTTACATGTAGTCATGCAGCACACTCCTAAACACTTTGCTGGTAACACTTCCTGTTACTGTAACTTTTTTCTTCACACAGAGTGTTGAAATTTTTCTTTAAACTTGAGAGACTGAGCATGAAATTGTAAACAGACAGCATGCATACCACACATAAAATAGTTGGGGACCCAAAATGGATGACTTGATAAAAGGAATTTTATTTTACAACAAAACTGTCAATTTAAGTAAGCACTGAATGGTAATGTCAATTACAGCCTACTGTGAACAATACAGTACTTGCCCAAGTACACATACCCAGAGGACACTAAGGCTGACTGAGCAGTAAATATAAAATTAACAGGAGGAGGTTGGGGATGAACCTGTCCCCAGTACACTGAACTACAGTAGTTTTTAAGGATAGCCTCAGTAAAGTACAGTATTACATTGTGTGTAGAAAAGCACAATGAAACAGTACCCTCAATTTGGCAACATGCAGTTCAAAATTTCCTATACTTAAGTCTTTGGTTGTAAATTATATTAGACACACAGAATAATTAGTCTACTTGATGTAACTATCATGATTTTTTTCTCCTGCAAGTTATCTACAAAATCTACACATACCAGAAAACTTGATACACAAAGTCCTTACATGACAGATGACTACTAATCCTGATACTGGGGCAAAGCAAAAGAAACAAATGTACGGTAGGACTACAATGCAGTACAGAAAACACTCAGGGCAGAGGAAAGGGAAGTTTTAGAGAATTCTAAAGACAAAACACAACCATACGTCCAGTTGTGCCAAAGCCACACAGGCTATGTCCAGTAGCAGTACCTTGTTCAACATGTTTTGTTGTGAACCTCGTACTGTATCTCACTAACGTTTGTCCCAATGGTAGAGTATAGTACTTTAAAATGACCGACAAAATGTTTCAAAGTTTCTCACAAACCCAAGCAATAGGGTAGTTCGGAATTACTCACAGCGCATGTGCACGCTTGCGCACTTAAGCCTTCGTGTACTGTAATATTTGGTGTGTTTACATCCCCACACCAGCAGAATGCCTGCGTCCCCACCTCTGTTGCTACCACGTTTTTTGGCTGCCGTTTTTTCATTACTATGAGATTACACGCGATGTAATGGGCGTCCTTGCGTTCATTCTGAGCCACTGTATTGTAAATTAAACAGAAAATTTGACTAAAGAAAGATGTAGGGTATGTCATCTTTCAGTCAAAACAATAGCCTATCTCAGAGACAGAAAAGAGTGACAATTCTCCAGCAGAATTTCTTGCTCTCAAACAAATCTGCTATGGGCATTTATCAATTAACTTTGGAAATGAACGGTTTGTTGTACGATAACAGTACCGTACTATGCCGCTTTCTAGGCTCACTATGTACTCAGTCTGTACACGTCAATGATTGTGAGGTGCTTAGAGATGTGGATCCCACATATATGGGGCCATATAAATCCAAATCATTATTACCATCTTGGGTATATCACAGACTAGTGCAATGTACATGTAATGACAGTTCAGTACATGACATGAAATAATTCATCAGCTGTTATAGTGTACTGCATTTGTTATGAAAGCTTATCAAATTGATGAGCAAAATTTTGGTAAAATGTTTCCATTGACAGAATATTCAGTTTTTATAACTTGTCTGGACCTTTTAATTATTTTAATATGATAATGCAATCAATCAGCCTCAAAACCGTGACCATAAACAAACATTGAACACAATCTTAGTGATTTTCAAAGTTGCTGAGACTGCCAGAGCTTCTCTTCCCCCCCCCCTCAAAGGGGTGGTGAAAAGAACCAGGGAACCATGAGGATCAAGAATGAGGTGTGTGCTCATAAGTCTACTGAGTACTAGGGATGTAGAATGGGAGTCAAAGGGACAGTCCTGTACCTCAAAAAAAGTTGGTATGAAAAAGTACACAGTAGCACATACATGTGTAGGCCTATTTTATCTACATGTAAGTTACAACTTGCTTTAGTACAACATTCACAACAATGTTGATGTGAAACATAAAAACATTTCTTCACTTTTTTCCATGATTTTCTTTCATATATACCAGACTTTCAGGATAGGGTAAGGAATCATAAAGTACTGGAATAAGTATACATGTGCAGTAAATTAACTGAATGAAAAGGAACTGAAGCCAGGAGATACAGTACTGGATAAAAACATATAAACTTAAAAAGGAAATGAATAACTCCAGTGCTCTACTGTAATAGAAATGGTCTAAAAATGTACTGTAATACTGATTATACAGTCCATAAGAGATGGTCATCCTTTGTGCTGCTGTTTGAAGACATCGATTTTACACTGTATACCATACTAACTGTAGTATAGTAAAATAAAAAATTCCCCGACAATCTACAACACTGCACTTTATGTGTACAGCTACAGTATTAAACGCAAATCAGGTTGTACCTTTGAGGCTCAGTAGACTATAATGAGCCTCACATGCTCTTACAGCAATGTTCCAGCACGTACTTCACAGTACTGCCCTACCTAAAATCACAGAGAGTACTGTATGTTGTACAAGTTCAAGTCTGTGAATGCAGCAGTGAACGGAGTGGATTGCCAGCACATTCACACTATATTAGTAGAGTATTACTGAGTATACATGTCGTACTATAGCTCTACACAGCATATAATGTACTGGAGCACTCAGGACTGTCTCTCATCCATATCTTTCCTATGGCATTTCATTTCACAGCCAAGTGTCTTGCTATGACTCAGTACTGCACTGAGAAAGAGCAGTGTGTGCTTTCTGTCACTGCCTCACACTTTAGAGTATCTCGGCAGTACCTCGGCGGGTAATTGGGTATCGTTCATTGGGAAACCTGAGAAGATCCTACTGTAAGCAGGGCTGAGGATGGAATGATCTGTTCGTTGGCTGACAGGGCTAAATTACATACTGTATATTTGTAGACCTAACGGTGAGAACTGCAGCTCTGTATTAATCAGCTCCAAGAATTTTTAGGCCTGATGAAAGATGATGTGAAAGAACCAGTCTCTATTTTAGGAAAGGGCACTCAAACACAAACAAATACACATGATGATGAACGATTTGTTTTTTTTCTTACTATGTGTTTGCTACAGTATGCTATCAGATGAAGCACTTTTATGATTTCTGATTTTCTATGCACACAGTCTGTGCATTTAAGGGGAATATTGAAAACTTGAAAAGTAATTTACAGTATTCTATAGGCCTTACTGTGCCGAAAATTGTTTCAAATTACAGTATTGAGCACTGTGTTCTCTTATCAAAGATCTAAATTTTCATTATGGATCGTTTACATATGGTAGGCTGCACATGTTCATTTTCACGTGTACGGTAGGCAAGATTTTGCACAATACAGTCTGGAATGAAAAAATAGTACGTTCTTAAAACTTGATTCAGGTTGTACAATTGTGACATTTTTTGGAAATTGTTTGAAGTCAGTTAAAAATAGACAAAACAAAGTCACAAAAGTTAATATTTAAAGAACCATTGTTAACAACAACAATACAAAAGTTAACTCACAATGAAAATAACATAGAACTCATCTCAAAGGTTAAGTACATGTAGTGAACTTCTAATCAAAACATTAAACAAATGTGAGAAGAATTTGATACAGAAACAGACAGTTTGAACCAACAGGGATTTTACAACTAAAGCTAGCCGCAGACTATACTACCGTAGCAATAAGGGGACATCCAAGACGTAGAGTTGTTTGAATACAGTAACTCGGTATCTCGCCAAAAATTAGATTTTTGTCGGAATGACGACTTACGCAAACTTTACATCTCGGTAAAATTTGACAATTTGTCAAGATATCAAGTTATACCTAACTCGGTATCTCGCCAAAAAGCTGGCGAGATACCGAGTTACTTGTAACTCGGTATCTCGACAATTTGTCAAATTTTACTGAGATGTAAAGTTAATGTAAGTTGTCATCTCCACAAAAATCTAATTTTTGGCAAGATACCGAGTTAGGTGTAACTTATTGACATCTCGACAATTTGTCAAATTTTGCCGAGATGTCGAGTTAATGTAAGTCGGTATCTTGACAAAAATCTAAATAATCAGCCTGCCCCCCTCCACCAGTATGGTTCATTATGCCTCAGCTGAAAAGAATTGTGAAAGAGTAGCT
>JAAAJZ020598718.1:0-11373 GCA_010015985.2 Actinopyga echinites | reverse complement strand
GGTTGAGGATTAGGTTAGGGATTAGGGTTAGCGTTGGCCAGTCATAAAAATTCTTCTGAGACGTGCGCATCGACCCCTGACAAGAAGCTTCTCTGCCTATACCTCGTTTAAAATCTTAAAATTCATACGAAAAGACTCAAAATTAATTAAATTCTCTTTTATGTTGCAAGGAAGAACAAACAAATTCCAATTCATCTGCTATTCAGAGACTGCAAAACTACATGAAGGAAAGTGTCACTCAGATTGCTAAGGCTTGTGATACTCAAGATTTTTTTTTTATAAATACTCTGGCACGAAAGTCTGCCACCGAGCATCAGTAAAGCAAAAATCCTCCCAACCAAAACGATGGAAAAGAAGCCACGCGGATCACCTATATTTTTTGTCAAGCAGCACTACCGAAGCATAACAGAATAAACCAAATAAAAAAAATTTAATAGCTAAAAACCATCTTTCACTGCCCTTGGACAAAAATCAACCATTTCACTGGGTGAATGTCTACAGACATTAATATTGTACCTCAAATTGTGATTTGTACGAAATCCACTTTGGAAGATACTCCCCATTTCAAAATGTGACAGATTCGCTTCGTAACAGATTTTTAATTCACTCACATGCCGTTACACACCATCAAGAGAGAGAGCTGCGTCCCAGTAACGTTCTTCGCATATACGAGCATCTTTATCCTCTAAAACAATCTAGGAACATAATTGTGGAATGAAAGCATATGATATTATACACAAAACCACTCTAAAATCAATGAAAGAAAATCAAGTGGTCCTCATATTGACCAAACCATCTTTGGCAAAATATATTGAAGTTCTACTAAACAATCATAACTTACAGTAGTATCAATCACAATGCTACTGACTTGGCAGCTGTGCAGAATTGCCTCTTACCTTTACACCTGAACTTCAAAAACAATGCATATGTACATATGCGAACAGATAACAAGGCAGGTTAGCAGTCATAATTTCACTATAGGATGTACATATGGGGTATGAGATGATCACGATACATAATAATGGCATCACACTAAAAAGGAAACAATGTATGAAATATTTAGAAACATCAAATTTATCACATTTGACTGAACCCTGTGTATGACACTGTATCTGTAATGGTACACTGATTAACTCATTCCACTGAATTAACATCACCTCATCTACCGTATATCTATGTTGAAAGTGTGTTACCCGGTGACACAAACTGGTGGTACAGGTGATTAATGAGATGAGTTTCCTCATCATAACTTGACAGAATCATCTAGTCTATCCACTTGTAACAAGACCAGCAGTTCAGCTCTCACCTATGGGCTAACAGCTCTCACTTTGACTAATGATGCACTTTTTACCTCTATTTTATACACCCAACCTCATCCTTTAATTTCAAATTAAAATGCATTAATACATCTAAAACTTATCCTGTCTGTCTCAACAGTACCAAACAACTATCTTACCACAACTAGTAATGAAATTATCACCTCTGTGGTAACAGCAAAATATCTTCATTATTTTAGAGTAACATAATAACCAGATTATGTTTCACATGAAAGTGTGGTAACTAGGTAAGGTGGAAACACCTTTTTGACTTCATGAAGCTAAACCTCAAAGCATTGTCTGTTTACACACAACACTCTCACTGAATGAAAACAAGTGCATAGATGATATAATCAGCTAAAGAGAGTAACAAAATTTCATCACCCAAAGTCAAATTAGAGTCTGATACTTAAAAATTAAATAATTATGACCTGTTAATAATAAGATTTCAGAGAATTTATCCTTCATTTCCTCAAAAACCTACCAGACAATTTGACCTTTAAAACTCTAAACACACACATCACTCAACAAATACATACTCTCATTACACACATCATTCAACAAATATATACTCCCATTACACACATCATTCAACAAATACATACTCTCATTACACACATCACTCAACAAATACATACTCTCATTCTTCAGATGTTGCAACAAATACCACGAAAGACAGTCAAATGGAATTATTTAAATTGTGTACTTAATACCAATGACACACTAACAAACACATCAGCCTTAACTTGCTCTCTGTATCAGGGTCACATTTTACCAGCTTTTACCATTCACTGTAAAGGTTTTTAAACAACACCACATGTATATTTCTTGATGTTTGTATAAAAATGTCTTTATAGTCAACTTAAAGTATTTATCACCTTTTAAAGAAACTTCAATATCTCAATCACTCCAAGGATCTCTATGATTTGCAAGAAAAGAGCTCAAAGTAAAAAAGCTGTTTTTTAAACATTTCTACACATAGTAAGTAGAAGAGAAATTCTCCTTTGAAGACCACCTGATAAAATTTTGACGTTATAGCAGTGTAATACATAAGAATTATCAAAATTTTATCAGTAACCGAGATCCTTTTGAGAAAAATTGCCATGAACACAACAGCTCAAAGATTAATAACATGATCCTCTATTAAAGGTAATAGGCTGCTGAATGACAGCAGAGACCATGATTTACTACCACTGATTTGAAGGAATTCATTATTAACACAGTCAATTACTGTCACATATGGTAAAAAGTCAATTTCAGACTAAAAATGTACAAAACCTGAAAATTTGATCTCTCTGATACAAAAAACATCTTAAAAATCCAAGAACTGATGACTACAATCACTGGTTACAAGATGATTAGGGAGGAGATGTCATTGATACCAGTGATGTGTGAGCCAAAAGTGTGCCTCTCTGAATTTTTTCAACATATGCAATCATATCTTCATTTCAGCATAGTAAAGCAGTGTCACCCAATCGTCCCCAGCTCATTCAATTCAGCAACAAATATCCTCAATAAGAATACCTTTGGAAATATTCCACCAACTTTAAAACATTGCATTGCAAAGCATCACCAGTATATCAATTCCAATTTCTATTGTCTGTAGTCCATGCTGCCCTAATGGTTTTCTCTATCATTAAACAAAATTTGTCACACAATGTTTTCACAATCCTTTGGAATAAAGAAGAAAGGATTTCTCCTGTTCCTTTATCACTGAAAGGGATCAGATTTACAATTATCTTTAACCATTTCTAAAGAAGAGAATTGAATATGTCCCATAAAGTCTTCCAGTCAGATAACCAGTCATAATATCAAGACATTCACCAAATGCTCGTGGTGAAAGGGCTTGGATAAATCCTGAATCATGGCACACTTCATTCATTGTTGGTTGGGTGGCTAACATAGAATATCTAGTTTTGGAAATCCTTTTAAAATGAGGATATGTCACTCAATTGGAGCAGGCTCATGGTTAGCATTATCCATAGGTGGGGGTGCTGAGGGCATACTGGTGATATTACCTTGTGTGAGATACCCAGCTGTTGTTGGACCTAGGACAAAAGAAATAAAAGTTACACTTTGAGAGGTAAGCATTTCTCTGACCAAAGTGTACTCTTCAAAAACAATATCTCCAAAGTGATTTTAGAAAGAAAGACAAAGTGGTCACCAAGTCTAACTTGCAGTCAAATCAAGTACAGCACCCTACCCTCTTGTTAATAATGACTGCAACCCCTAAAATCCCCTTTATCAAACCTCTATGGTTTCATGACAAATAAAACATGTAGCCTAAAATTTTCTTCAGTTTAATTTTTATTTTTTAAATGGCATTGATTAAAATATAATACCAAGCAGTCTCAACTAATTAAAAAAAAAAAAAAAAACACATACATACACACATACACACACAGGTATCTATGGTTTGTAAGGATTCAACTGTTCTTCTATTACACTGATTTTCTTCCAAATTTTGTATTCTTAAAGTTCTTTTTCTCCTCAAAATGCTTACTTGCAATGCTTTTGAATGTATCACCATACATTTCCTTTTCCTTCTGTTTGAGAACCAAAAATAACACACAAAATTGTAATGTAAGAAACAACATTAGTTGACATAGTACTTTGACAAATGTCTCACTGAAAGTAACAAATGATATGCAATACATACCTTGCAAGTAACCAGATACCTGACTGTCTGATAAGAACAAGTCATGTTTTTGGTCTTTGTATGATGCCCAAACAGTAGACTTGTTTAGTAACTCAGACACCTGTGAAACAGAAATTATCAATCAATTGCCACAGAGAGCTATATGTATAGTACCCACAACCCAAATGGTGTTAATAAAGAAAGCGATGAACAGTATATCTTTGCTGACATTTCATACACCTAAAGATGAGAAAAGCCAGCATGAAAGCTTTCCTAACTTTCTTCTTCCTTTCATTCTGGTCCAATTTCTACTATTTATAACCACTCGGGAATTTAAGGGGCACCAGTTATCATTGATCACAGGGAATATTCATAGAAAGCTCTGAGATCTATCCCTAGTGGAAGGCATTCTAAAACATTATTAGTACATCTAATGGAAATGTGTCAATACAGAAACAGATATCTTAAACATGAACAGATATAAGAAATGTTAATTATTTACTTGGATAAGTAATGACACAGTTCCTAATCTACAGAACCTATGACATGTCAAGCCATCCATTTTATAAATCACCTGATTTCTATTTCAACAACTAACATGTCAATTGGACTCTGTTCTCTATATCTCTTCCAAAACAAAACTCTTCGTTCAGACTGGCCCTACCTCCTCTCAACCAAACTCATGAAAAAAGAGTTTTAACCAGACATAAAACTTGATGACATCCTACAAACAGATACAGTAACATTTTACTCACCCTCTCCCCATGCTCAAGGCAAGTAGTCATTGCTTTCAAAGATTTCACAATCTGGGCCTTTGTAGCTGATGGGCTGGTCACCTGGGATAGGCCATCCTCCAAAAGGCTAAGTAAATAGCTGACCATATTACAGGCAAGGGCCTAAAATAATCACCAGCAGAGGAGAAAACATTGGCATTCTTGAAATGGTGGTAGACATGTAAGTGTTTCCATCACTTAATACCAGACTTAAAATACTATGTGAAAAGGCTGTACTTTTGGAACTCCCTGTGATTAGTCAACTACTTACATTTAACACACAATGAGATAAAGGCAAAGGCTTGATCCCATGCCTCATGTGAAAGAGTACTGTAACTTGTAGACAGAATGAATAGCTAATTTATTAGCTTCAGGTGACTGTACTTGTCCCCAACTTAAACAATAGTTGTAAATAAACATAAAAAAAATGCAAGGAAAGTGGCTTGCTTATACTGACCAACACTGCATACCAAGTAAGGAAATAAGATTGAGTGAGTACCTTTCAACATAATTAGCTTAATTATTATTCTGTTAAATTAGTAGCAGACTTCCCACTTGTCAGTGCATTATATTAGCAATGACGGTAACTTTTCCTTAGTTGAAACTTCCGATGAAGTCATATAATTCTGAGACAGCACTTTCCATGTATATTCTACACCCAGACTTCCATGAACCAAGTATTCAGTCCTTGAACAGATAACATCTATGTTCTTTTAAGCTGTAATAATTTATTATAGTTCACACAAAATTTTCTCTGCATTATATTTTTCTCTCTAGCCTTCAACAGTAAAAACCACACCAAGGATGAGACACAGGGAAAGACAAAGGGCAAAAACCCTGCCAAGAAAGGACGATACATGTTTCTTACCTGCTTTACCAGATCAGGATTATCTTTTTGAAACATCTTGTGCAGCATTTCACAACCGATGGCAGTCAAGTCAGTTCTAGCTTTCATTCCTTTCAAAATGGGTTCCATGCATTCCAGCTGAGAAAGACTCCTGACAACGACCTGTTCATGTAAATGATTACAGTTGTATATAATACTATGCTTTCAAATCATTTCAAGCTATAAAATTTCCAGGTGCTTGTTCCAGCTTCATTTTATTCACACGTTTGATGAACCATGATAACACAAGGGGACATAGCAGATGCTGGAGGGTAGCTGATATTTTATGGTACCACAATCCAGCTTTCTTGAAAGGAAACTACATGAACTGAACAATATGAATATCACATAAATAGGCAACTAAATGGAATTCACTATGAAAGAACTACTACAGAATATTACACCAGAGAAATAGACATGACACATGCTTATGTTTTTTGTGATGTTCACTTCTGGCAATTTCACGACTAAGAACAATTTTAGAAAAAATAAGCAATCTGTCAATCTTAGATATGTATGGGGATGTAAATGTTAAGTTTTATGGAAATGATGTATTTGGCAAAATAGGAAATGGAATTAGGAAGGAATTTCATAATATGTAAGGAATCAACTGACTCCTATTTCAAAACTGTAATACTAACACAAGGCTGACAAGCAGTTTTGATCACAGACTAGTAGTATGGCATCTCTTGTTTTACAATTTTCTACCAGCCTAGCTTTCACAGACACCTTGAGCCTTTTATCACTGTGTTAAATGAAATTTCTTTAACTGTTTCAGCAGCAAAATAATGCCTTTCTGTTCACTGAAATGAAAGCTGTTATGAATTTTCCTGAAATTTAAAAATAGCAATTTTCAATTTCACATCTCAATTTTACTGTTTTTTTTCTGGTCAGTTTACTTGCATTCCAAGATTTTTAAATGAAATTCCAATTTTAAAAGCCTGGAAACAAGGCAACTCTAAACTTCAGTTTTTGTCTCCACCCTGAACAAGTCCAGTCAATATTAAACGTATAAACCAACTCGCATCCTACAGACCTATAATATATAACTAATGGTCATGAGCTTGCCTACTGTACCAATACATTTCCATTATATTTAAAGCAAAAAGAGCAAAGCCCAAGCAAAGTGAATGTATGGACATTTAAAGGTACGCACTGAACTTAAAGTATCTGATGTTTTCTTAGAGAATAGACCAAGGCCCCATTTCATAAAGAGTTATGACTGATCTAATCTTTGATTTCTGTAGGCCTTCTGCATGATACATCGAACTTGGGATTGACAGTAACTCTTATGAAACGACCCTGTTAAACAGAATGCAGTTCTCGTCTTCTTTCTTTTCTATTTTAGAGGAAATATTCTTTTGTGTAAAGCCCACGAGAGTTTCAATGTTACCTCCTACAACACTCTATTTTCTTTCAATTTTTCTCACACTTGTGACGATGGAAAACATTAACTGGATGAAATCAAATGGATTAAATAATACAGTAAAAATAATGAGGGGCTAAGAAGTAAAACAAAATGTGTAAAAATCTCCTTCATAAAATCTGGAAACATTAATGAGTAGCAAAAGAACTACTATGTGAATGATGAGAAGCAGACTAAAGGATGCAGAACTGCTCTTGAAACTTTTGAAAACAGTTTGATCAATTAGTTGTAAAAACTCTTCAAAATAGCTCTTACAAAACAAAATCATCATGGAGCCTGCGGCCAAGCCACTCACCGTACTGTCAGCTACACTATGAAGTAACAGCAAGCAGGACTTTGGTTTTGCATCATTGGTTGACTCCAACCCTTTCAAGATTTCTGGAAGGTGGCCCATGTTTGGCAGCTGATCTGCCATAAGTGGTTGAGAGCCAAAAAAACTAACAGTCGCCGTTGTAACCATTTCTAAGTCTTCTCCCTATTAATGGTCAGTGTGATTGGAGAGAGATATGATACTGATAAGGGGACAATTAAAAGAGGAACAGGAATACTATGCCATCTTCTTCATACAGTACTTTCTATCCAGGGATTTCTCACTAGTTAAACCATGGAACTACTACAAATGAATTATAAGCAGCTTTCAGCCCATGGAGTTTATTGTGAGTTCTGAAATTCCAAAGCAATAAATGCCTTTCAGCAACAACAAAGGGTCCTATTCCATGATTACCAGAGGGTAAGTGACTCCAATGACTCCAAATGGCAATATTATTTCTGCATACATTAATCCTAGCACTAGCTTAATCATCTCATTGACTCATCGCTGTGATTTTTTAAGTTCAAAATACAGTAGTCTTTAAGAATGAACATTGGTGCACACATCTGCTGTCTATGGCATGGGTTTATATGTATTCCCTGTTTCCCAATGACCAAAGTTTTATTATCTGGAATGATCCAGGTGTGAAATTTACTTTCAAAAGTTTTTCTGAGTGTGCAGAGGAATTAACACAAATTTCTGTGTACAAATGATGTCATCTTTTGAAAAGAATGTTAGATTTTTTTACATTTTGAGGTGTTATGGACCTCTTATGGTAATGACAGATAGCAAATTTATTTGATCCTCATATGCTGCTAACTCATTAAGTGTGCACTGTCTTCTAAATTGCTCATATCACTCAATGAGTAAACTAAGAAAACAGTCATTCTTGCATTGCCAGCAATGTGAATGCCTTTCATTTGTTGGAACATATAATAGAAGTCTACAGGGATTACCTGAGCAATTGTTCCAAAGATATGAAAGGAATAAGGTAAAGAGCTAAATAGCATTATTTCATCAAAGAGGATGTAATTTCAGAGTAACAATTGGTTTCAAACAATTACAACAGCAACAGCAACTTTGTTTTTACTCCATTCCAATAAGCTCCACAGTTACACTGACAACTAACCCTCACCTAAGCTTATCCCACATTGCCCCATGATTCCACAAATATGGAAAAGCTGCTATAATTAAATTGGTGACTGAAAAACTTGCCATTTGCAGCGGTGTCAGAATGGTAACTTACTGGCTAATTCAAAGCAAACAAAGTTAGTCAAAATTTAGTACAGGTAAGGAAAAAGCACTGCAAAACATCTGTTATCCTGCATTTAACTTTCATGCTCAAAACATTTTCTATCAGTGCTTCTTATTCTGACAAACTCTGATCAAATATGACTGCCACTACCTGAGCACTAGAGACATCAAAAGTTGACACATTAAAAGAGCAACACAATCAACAGCCTGATCCTTTGCCAAAGCATAGAGCTCGATGGCCCATTGAGCCAACAGCACAATGAGGTAAAACAGAATACAACTAAATCACTGTATCCATAGTTACCCCTACCTAGTTTCTGGACATGAGCGTTACGTAACAAAGTCTTTGTTGTCAACCTTCCTTTTGAAGCACACAATCCCTTATAAAAAACATTTCATATTATTAAAAAATCAAACATGTAAAAGGACATAACAAAGATCAAACTGCTTTCCTCATTAAAAGTACCATACATGTAACAAGGGGTTGAAATTACAACTAAATTAGACCAATTAAGGGTCTTCTTACATTTGGTGCTTTAGCTTGAAGCAGTTCTGTCAATTTCTCCAATAAAGCTACCATGAATTCTCTTGGTTTCCTTAAAACCCATGATGGCTGGGAAATAAAGATCCTAAGATAGACACCACCGACAGACATCTCTCCATCCAGAGTAGAATAAGCCACACTGAAATTCTCTGGAATCTGTGAAACAAAAAAGGCAAGAGATGGTTAAAATAGGTATCCCATCCTCTAAATGAATACTAGTCTTGAATTAAACTATTTGAAATGTTTTCCAGCCAAAATAAACCAACGTACTAGCACACCACACTCAACCCTAAAACGAGGTCAGATTCTGCCTTTTGTCCAAAATTTGTTTTTACAAACCATTTGAAAAGCTGTTTAAAAATAAACAGAAGAATTCACTCCATCAAACATAATTCCTTTGACTCCAACTCTTTATTTCAAAGTTCAAAGAAAGAGTCTCAAAAGCCACCTGGAAATTGTCACCAGGGGGAATCAAATTTAGATGATTGAGTCTGATGACTGGTGGATTTACAACAATTTACAGTATTTTTGTTTGAAATGTTTGAGATCACAAAATGCAGCAGTCATGATAGGAGTCCTACTTCTCATTTTTGAATAAATCAATAACTATCAATTTATACCTATCAATCGAAACCTAGCCAAATAATTTAGAAGTTATAAAAGTATTTGCTGTCCTCAAGCAAAAAAAAAAAACCCCAACAAAAAACAAAAACAAAAAACATAAATGTCAAATTCTTGTGGTTAACATTTTGACAACGTCAAAATTAATTAAAATCGGACACACAATGCAGACAGGCCATGGCAATGTAGGGCTAGGAAAAACAGGGAGATCAAACCAAAATAAAATGCAAAATGCCACACTTGTGACAATAACAGCAGCATACATGTAGTTTGGTAAATATCACTTTGTAAAATATCACTTTTTAGTCATTAAAAATATCAACTGTAGATGCTGAACATCACTGATGTAAATAATCACATGGCCCAAGTTCATGACTCTAATACTGAAAAATAAACTTCTCAACAAGTCACTCAATATTCCCTCAAATTCAATTTCAGCTATATTCAGAACCACTATCTGTTACCACCATCTCTTATGAGAAAATATTCCAAATATTTCCTCATTTTGGGGCTTATCAAATCATCACTACACTGTGTGGTATACATGCATTAAGAAACCTCATTACTGAAATGATTCACTGGCAAGGTGATGTACTGACATCCTCTCTGAGTCTCAAGTCAGATGGAGTCATGTGGCATAGTGTATCAAGTCATAATGAGAAAGAGCATTATGTCATCTCAGCGCAAATAGTTCACAAAAGTTTTGTTAAACATTAAACACATGATTAACTTTTTCTGTACAGTAATTTCATAAGTCACTTAAAAAGTCTTTGTGGATGTGTTTATGTGTGTCCTTCCTTATCCAATCTTCTCGTCAAGTCTGGAGTCTCCAATGACTCCCACTGAGGGAAGAATATCATTTTAATGCTTCTTACCTTCCACTGAGAGTCAGGGTTATCTTTCAAGTTGTTGTAATGTCTGAAAATGTGAAAAGGGGTTTAACAGTAACATTTCCTATTTCTAAAGCACATATGGAAAACAAAAGTAATAGGTCATGGTCATTTTGTCTACAACCTTGACTGCTACTTAATATTTTCTCTTCCCACAATTATTATCCATGCTATAAACGACATCTAAAACAACAAACGAAATCTTTGAAATGAAGTGTACCCAATACAATTAAAAATTTATAAAATGTATGAGGACCAAACTCTTTTCATCCAGAATTTCCTCTTCAGTTTTACAACTAAAGAGGAAAATTAACATGTTACGGTTTCACAGACACAAGGTTATCTGAATAAGTAGATATAACTGCAACCCGAATGCACAACTGCATTTGAGGTTTTGGTGACTTTAAAAACACGACTTGTGCATGTACTGAAACACGGCACATACAAAGAGTATCCAGCTTCCCTATCTTGAGATAATGCAATTGCAAGCTTACTGCAAAATGATACCTCTGGTGACCCTAGTTGACATTTGATTTCTGCCAAAACAATATCATGCATCTGGTTATTATGAGATATCCAAAAAGGAAGGATGAGATGTATCCATACTTGCTATCTTTACATTATGGGGTTAAAACTTTTCAGAGTTTGACCTCTGATGACACAAGATGACCTCTGACCCTTGCCAAACTCAGCAGGGGTATTCCTCTCCAGTAGG
>JAAAJZ020597608.1:0-11378 GCA_010015985.2 Actinopyga echinites | reverse complement strand
GTAGATGATCCCTATTGTTTTTGGTGGAGGTCAAAGGCCATTTGAGGTCACCAGAGGTAAAATCTAAAAACCTTGTAAACAGGATCTCCAGAACGGTAACAGTAACCTTATACTTTGTCTATAGATCCCCCATATCAAGTAGATGATCCCTACTGTTTTTGGTGGAGGTCAGATGTCGTTTAAGGTCACCAGCGGTCAAACTCTAAAAAACTTTTAAACACGATATTTCAAGAAGGGAAGCATGGATTAATCTCATACTTACAATGTGGGGGCTGCATATTGAGTAAAGAACCCTGTTTTTGGTGGGGGTCAAAAGGTCATTTGAGGTCACCATAGATAACAATGTGAATATCTTGAAAATACGATTTCTCAAGAAAAGAAACCATACTACTTTCATACTAAACTTGTGGGTGCCTCATATTAATTTTATGAACCCTTTAGACTTTTGTTACGGTCAGAGGTCATTTGAGGTCACCAGAGGTCAAGCTCTGAAAGTTTTGTAAATATAATATCTCAAGTAGGGAAACTGAAACCTCATTCTTAACCAGTGGATGCCCCACATTGAGAAGACCAACCCCTTTGATTATAGAGGAGGTCAAATTCCATTTGAAGTCACAGAGATGAGATTACAGTAGCAAATCAACATTCCTTTTAGCAAGGAATCTCAGAACTGTGCAGTTTTCTGGTTGTAATTGTTATTATAATCTTTGCTGCAATCTTTGTCTGATTTTGTGTGGTTTTTAGTGGTCACTAGGTTTGCTGACAGTTTTCTGTTTTTCTAGTGACCATCATATGTTGCAAATACTTTGTTTTGTAGAAAAAAAAAATCTGTTTTGTTTAACTTTGTACATAGAGAGGTAAATGTGAAATTGAAAAATTGAATTTGAAAAATCACTTTATTTACAGTAATTGTGTTTTTCTTGCTGATTGTTGAGAAAAAATTATTGTGCAAAGTGAGTAACTTTTTTGTTTAGCATTCTTTAGGTACAGAACCTGTAAAATACCCATGTGAGGAAAAATTGATCTATACATCATATTTTTTAGTAGCCTGCATAAATTCATTGTGATATTGGCAAAGTTGTATCACAGTTACATTCACAAGTTAACTTCTACTTGTGGGTCTCTGCCAAGCTTACATATGTACTATGACTTTTGAATTATTTTCTCTTTTGAAGAGTGAAATCATACAGGAGTTGTATGACTTTGTTCGAAATTACAAGAATGAGGAGGGCAGACTGCTTTGTGAGGCCTTCATCAGGGCTCCCAAACGAAGGTAATGTTATTAATATCATTATCATTTATACAAAAATTGGTCTTCTGCTTTTCATTTCTCTCATGCAGGCATTTTTATTTCAAATACCTAAGTGATTCAGAAACTAAGAACTTACCATGGAGAAAGTTTATCACCAAAATGATATGTGCCTGTGGTAGTTTGAAAGGTTTTATCTCTCCTACCTGTAGATGCTGTCTTTTGTTTATTCATTCAAAAATAAGTCAGTGTTATGCTATAATGTTTGCAAAGAGCAGTGGAAGAATAGGCCTTTCTATCTAGCCTGTAGTCTGTGAAGTGTATGCTTTGATTGTTGCTGCCTCGTGGCAGATATTATCAGGAGATTTTAAGTAGATAGATACTACTGTATGCAGTTTGGCTTTAATCTGATTTCTGTTTATTATGGTGTGATGGGTGTAATATTGGTTTATAGGCATCACTGATTTCTATACCTGGGGGAGTTATTGCCCAGTTAAACTCACAAGAATTTTTGCGAAGACTCCCCTTCCAGACTTGCAGTTCTTAATATGTTCCTAGTTATTGTTCTTCACTTTTATTAGTAAATAACATAAAGCTGTCTTCATGTAGGCCTAAATTTTTACCATTTGCATGATCCTTCATGTATTCTGATGAATGTTGTACAGTGTATGTATATATTTTTGGTAAGCTGTGGAAGAATCAAATAAATGAAATGAAACGAAATTTCTAATGGCCATCCATTGATGGATTTCAATCACTTACAGAACACTGCCTGAATACTATGAGATTGTCACCAATCCCATTGACATGCTGAAAATCCAGCAGCGAATCAAGATGGAAGAATACAACTCTGTTGATCGAATGGCTGCTGATGTTGATATCATGGTCAAGAATGCACAGGCATTTTATAAGGTGAGACAATGCTTTGCTGTGACTCGTGTTTCTGAATGTATGAGGATCTGGAATGTGATTCCCTAGTGTTACCAATGTGACATGTTTTAGCATCATATATGCTAGGTGTCTGCAAGACACAACTATGGCAAATGTTCTGTGTTTTTCTCTTTCAAAGTACTAGAATTGTTTACTGTGTGCAGAGAAAGTACCCATAATTAGCGAAAGCGAATGAAATGGAAATGTTAGCCAACATCATTTTTGACTAGGATTGTTTAGTTTCACCAGGGAGCTGTTGTTCGCAAGGAGATAGCACGCTTTGAAGTTAGGTTTGCACCGCCAAGGTCATAGCGTAATCTGTTGTTTGTCTTGTTACTAGAGTTTCTATAAGACTCTCAATGGATTAGAAAGTTAACACAAAAGAGGCTTGTCTTCTGCTACAGCTTTAGTAGAAATGGCTACCTTTTTCCGTTGCCATAACATTACCAGCTGCAATGGAAATTATTCTTGATTGTATCTGGTGTCGCGAGGTGACGCGTACTGCAGTAATTCAGCCTGAAGTAATTTGAAATTGTCAGCACGTATTAATGTTTGGTGATTACAAGAGATTTCAGGAAATTTCCAAAATATTCAACCAAAGTTTAGACTCATTCAATTCTTTTCTCATTTGCATACAGTCTTCGATTGACTGTAGCACCAATCTGTGTTGATAAGTTTCATTAACCAGTCATTTGAAGAGTGTTACAAAGTGCTGTCGGCACAAACCTACAGATCAAAGTATTGCCATCGGAAAGATAATTGTAAACGTATTACTCCGGGTGAATGGTGTTGCTAAGGATGCTGAAATCAAATTGAAAGGACCAAACAAGTCACAGCCGGGAGCCCGGTCTTCACAGAAGCACCAATGCCTCCTTATCACCAGCTAATAATTGGTGCTTATCGCACACTTAAGCATGGCTTATAGGATAACCATAAATTAAAGTTTACGTTACATTTCCTTCCGAATAACAGCTCCCTGGTTTCACAAACGTAGGAGGTGAAGGGTAGCTATGGTGTCTTCCAGGTACAGCTAGTGATAATAGTCTCTGTTGTGTGTTGCCTCCATTGAAGTAGGGAGATGGATTTGCCAGCTGTTTTCTGAAGTAGTAAAATCTATATGTTGCAAATGGATGTCAGTCTTTAGTGAAAAAATTGGTAACCATGGCATTTTCATTTTTTTTACAGAAAACCTCCTCTGAGTATAAGGATGCTACTGAGCTTTGGGAAGTGTTCAACAAAGCTACCACATTAGGACCTGGTGGAGTAACATCCCAGCCAACAGTAGTCACCCAGGGTAAAGAGGTAAGACATGAGTGAAGGGGTAGAAGAGTTGGTACATAATTGCAAGAAATTAATGCAGCAGATAGATCTATTGGGTTTGTATTTCTCAGATATGTGTGTACTGTTTTAGGGGGAAAGATGAGTAAGTGGTAAAACTTGAGTAAAACTACTGTTTTTTTTTAGTTCATGAAAAAAATAAACTCTTATAAAAAAATTGATCTGGAAAAACATATCTAGTGCAGCATACTGTAGTTAACTGAGAAGAAATATGGCTTAAGTTTATACTGTGGTAAAGGATGGTGGGGGAGGTAATGGGGAGAGGAGGGGGCAGATAATTAAAATTTGGTTCATTCCAAATTAAAGTTTCAACGAATATTTTACTGTAGTAAAAATTACAATACAGTTGTTTTGGGTTTTTGATTTCTTTCTCTTTGTACATCCGCCATGAATTTGATATTTCGACTCCAAACATTACTGTAAATTAACTTTTATTTCTTTAGCTTTATTTGCGAGTAAAGCAGTGGTTAAACAGGAAGACTTAAAGCTTATGTGCTTGTGTTTCCAAATGAAAGCTATGAAGTTTACTTTGTTTGAAGGCTTTTAAATCTCAAACCCATTATGCAAAGTGTTTCTCCCACATTGAATGAAGAACAAAGCAGCTATCATTTAAAGAAAAGTTTCATTTTAAGTGTTCACAGTCTGCCATATTGTTGAAAAAATCTGCTCTTTTCAGCTGGCTTGGTGATTTTCTTAGTTTCAAAGGTGGTGCACATAGCAGCAACATGAGATCATTTTGAACTTGCACAGTGTTTTCTTACTTTACTGGAAATATTATTTATAAGACAATACATTTTACATTGACAGCTGCTTGGTACTGCAAGCTTTCTTTCCACAGTTTTTCTCTTTTCACCTTCTATTTTCAAGGGTAAAGCTAGGGTATGCTTGCAGAGCAGAATGTAGTTGTTATATAAATGTTTTCTAAAAATTTATACATTTCAAAGGTAGACTTCCCTGAATCTGACATTGTAAAATAATATTTTACTTTGTGAGATAATGCCCATACATGTACTGTTTGGCAATAGCTTTGGAAAGCTTTGTTTTATGGTCATGCACCCTGTGATATTGCTGTGCATTTTGCTTTTTCATCAAACTTTGTCTGTGCTCAGGTATGTACAGTGGCCCCACAACATTGACTATATTGTGCCCATAGTCATAGTCTATATTGTAACTACATTGTGGTCTCTTAGTATAAATGTATGGATTATTGTATTTGACTTTATGGTTTTACTGTTATGTTGTTTACAATATTTTTTTACTTTTTGCTTTTTTATGTCTGGTCAAATCATGAGCTGTTCATCTGTAGGCAGACATATTTGCACCCTATACCCTTTCATTACTCTCACTTGGGCTTAAATATGAGACCATGCAATTTCTGCAAGGCAAAAATTTTGATGAAACAAGGCATACAGTTCCTGTAAGAAGTCTTAAAATGTCATTACTCATCAGAGCTTGAATGGGTCTACCTTTTTTTTTGCAAGAGAATCCTTAAACAAGAATTTAGAAAAATTAGTGTGGCCTTAATGGCATTTTAGGATGAAAGATATATTCTTTATCTTCTTCTGTGGAGTAAAAACATATCAACATGCTTTGCTTTCTTAATAACCATCAACTGGTCAATAACACCAGCTTTTGAAAATGTCAGTGAGATTACCATCCTTTTACCAAAGGTGTATTCACTTTTTCAGTTTGATTGATGTAAGATACAGTAAAATATTGAATCAAGTGAGTAGAATGTCTTGTACAAAGACACCAGTTTTTTTTCTTATTAAAACACGGTTGGTTGAAAAAACAATATTTTTCAAATGTGTAGATATAGGCAAGAACTTAGGGGAAATGTCTTCATTTTGTGTAGTTATCATTGCATGGTATTCATCATATCAAAACATGGTTTAATTACATGTCACAGAGTTGAATACCTCAAAATTTGGAATTTTTAAAGATTGCCACTAACCAAATCCAAGAATGCAAATGTCTGGGAGTTGGGCATTTTTACCAGCAGGTCATTTCTTTAGATGTGCCCAGTTTTGCGAGGTGGAAAAGCACTTAAGTGCTGGTTTGTTGTGGTTTTATATATAGTTGATGAAGAATTACCAAAATTAAAAGTAGAACAAAGTTTTGCAAAGGTTAATATGACTTGAATATCTCACATCCTAGATCACTGATAACACTGAAAAATGCATAGAGACCCACAAGAAAAGTGAGATGAAATATTGGCAAACTCTAGCATAGAAAGAAAGTCTTCTTGAACCCTTCCAATTAATCCATGTTTATATTCAATCTTGACTTAAATTGCCAGCTCACAAAATTGGTTGCAGAATGTGAAATCCTTGGACTAGCTATCTAACAACTTGATCCAACCAGCAAGGAAAAACTATTTTCTCAATTTGATAGGTTAGGACTTTTTAGTATGTGGAGGGAATATTAAGGCATGCCTGTTTGATTCCTTGCCCAGAGTGTATTATATTTGACAACTATGAGAAATTATTTTCTGTATTCTATAGATGTACTCTGGAAGTAGTGCTTCAATTCTCCTGTGGTTACTCTTTCTTCCGTTTAACTATTCTTTGACCTGAACATGAGATGAGCTGAGCTGAGCTGAGCTGAGCTGAGTGGAGATTATTTCCTACGTACAAATTTTGAGGAAAATTTGAAAGAAATGTACATATGTTGGCCTAGCCTATATTGCTGTTTGAAAGTTATAGACACGTGCCCCCAAGAATGGCGTCACTGATCTTTAATGTCTTGATAAGCAGTGTTTTGTTAAGTCATGTACATAAAGTATAAAGGAATAAAGAAAGGGGGAACAAGTGTGACTTAATAAGGTCGATCAGTTTAGACTAGGAATCATTGCCAAAACTGGGAGTAGGAATTCTTTCTGATTGTTAGTGTGCTGTTCAGCTGTTGCCTACAGTGTGTAGATAGGAGGGGTAAGATAAGATTTGGTTGTTTCTGGGTCCAGAGTATTGTAGCAATTAGATAAACTTTTTGTTGATATTTGCTGTTAATTTGTTTCGCTTACCACTAACTGCCTCTTCTTCTGTTTCATCTTTCATCAGCCTCACACCTCCAACTTTATAATGCCTGAAATTTCGCCCAAAATAAAAATAGCAGAATCACCCAAATCCCCAATAGTCCTCTTGCGAAGGCAGGAGTGCTCCTGGGATTCCAAACTCGCTGTATCGGACGAGAGCAGTGAGGATGAGGTATTCAAGCCTGTTTCCACGCATGGCAGTATTATTTCTCTTGTTGTGTTTTGTCCGCATCTCGGCTGCCTCATCTGTGTCAGTGTTCTTCATAGTTGGGTGTGCCATCCACTTTTCAGCTGCCTAGCTCTAGGTTAAGCTCTTCTCATCCCCCAGCCAGTCCTGCTTGTGCTGAGATTTCTTCTTCTTGGTGTTGTACATCTTTTCTCTTTTCTTCTTTCTTTCTTCCTTTCTCTTTCTTTCATCTTCTTGCTGTCTCTCTCCTGCATCAGCCAACTTTCTTATCCTTGCTGCATAAAGTGAAGGTGGATGTGGGCACTGAAAATGGTAGGGTAATTATAATAGAGGATAGAGGATGAAGGGAATATCTTTACCTAAGTCAAAACTAAATCATATTCTTTGAATTAAAGGTCTTTCTCTTTTGTGTGCTTTTAGTTGTCGCAGGAATGAAACAGCTGTGCTGAAAATTTTTTAACTCAAACATGATTTTAATTCATAAAGCCCTGTGTAATTGAAAGGTTGATGTCTCTTTGCACTTTATGTTGACAGTGAAGAAGAACACAGTTTTCATTCCCAACATTCCTTGCACCATTGATAATTTTGCCGATCAGCGGAGATGGTTACACTTTTGAATGGATTACAAAAAATTAAGTCAAAATTGTATTTGCCTGTACAAATTATCACAACAGGAAACCATGTTATTTTGCTTTTCCCCAAGAAAGACCTTATCCCTAACAATTTGATAGTATAGTTTAAGAAGAAAATTTAATTAAAGATGTGTTGGTTTGGTCATACTTTATTAACAGGGTTCCCATGCCATGGAAAATTTATGAAATCATATTTCTTTTTCTAGGCCTAGAAAAGTTTTAGGATTTTGTAAAAATTGACAGAAGTTATGGAAAAGTCTCGGAATTTTGAAATGGCTATGTAACCTCCTCTAAATAAATGTATAAGAGAATTTTTAGCATGAACTTCCATACCCAGCAACTAGTATATAGTAATGAATTGTTTGTGATTTGGTCACGAATAGGTCATGGAATATTATTGTCCATGAAGTGCAGGAACTCTGTTTTATCCTCTTTCAATTATTCATTTAGTGCATGACCTCCTTTTTGAAGTTTTGTGGATATCTGTCAGTTAACAAATTTGCATTAAAATGTGTCTACCCTAAATGTTGTTCTGGTAACTTATGAAACAGAATTTCAAAACAGAAAAAATGAAAAGCAAATGCATGGTCTGAACTTAGCAGCTCATAATAATGGTCTACATTTTTGTTGCCTTTGAGAGAATTACTTTAATGATTCATGTGTTCAGTACGATCCAGAGTTTGAAGTTGTGTGGAGTAATGTCCGTTTATTGATTATTTCATCGTCATGAGATCTTCAAAATGAGCCCACATAAATGAAACAACTGCAGTACTATCAGCCCAAGCAGTGAACAAAAAAAAAACAGCTGAGAAATAGCAAAAGTTTTCACAGTGATCTTCCCCAGAGGCGTAAGATCACAAGAAGACCATGAAAATGTCATCATCAATGACGTGAAAGGAGGATACCAAGGTACTGTACAGGTCCTTTTGAAATAGAAAACTTGAAGTCAGAAAAGTAATGTGGTGGGATTCTTGCAAAATCGCCCAATGGAAAGAGGAACGATTTTTCAAATTTAATTTTTAAACCAGAAGCCCCTAGAAAGAGTTTAGTATTTTCAATGATTCAGTGACTGAGGTAAGAGAACCGTCGGAGACTAACACCGTGTCATTTGCATACTGAGTGATCCTTATATCAATTCCTGATATATTTATCCCCTGAATTCCCGGCGCATTCTTAACCATAGTAGTAAGGAACTCAGTACTAAGAATAAATAAGTAGGGACTGAGAGGACAACCTTGCCGAACACCCCGAGAGATCTGAAAAAACTCAGACAGGTGGCCATTATTAGAAACACAAGATAAGGAATTTCTATAATAGGTATGGATCCAATTGATAAAATCAGGCCCAACTTTAAATCACTGAAGAGTTTGTGTGATGAAATTCCAATCAAGGCAGTCGAATGCCTTTTCAAAATCTAAAAAATAAGGGTACCATGAATATTGTGAATATTACAATGATCAATTAGGTCAATCACTAGTCTGATATTCTCATCGATATAACGGCCCTTTAGAAAACCAGTTTGTTCATTACTAATTAAACAAGAAAGTACGTTTTTGACACGATTAGCAAGATATTTTGCACCGATTTTATAATCCGTATTTAAGATAGCAATCGGTCTCCAATTTTTTAAATAATTAGGGTCTTTAGATGGTTTGGGGATTAAGGAGATAACAGCCCGTCCTTGCTCGTCAGTGAGAGCACCTTTTTCAAAAGCATAGTTTAGAGATTGCACAACGATATCGCCAATATCATCCCAAAAAGTTCTATAAAATTCGACTGGTAAGCCATCCAATCCCGGCGTTTTGTTAAGATTCATTGAAAAGATGGCTTCACGGCACTCATTCAGGCTAAGCGGGCCTTCACATAGATAAGTTTGCTCATCAGTGAGTTTTGTATGCTCAAAATGAAAATTTTGAAAAAAAGAAAAAGTATCTAAATTATGCGAACTATACAGTTTACTATAAAAACGATTTGCTTCGACCAAAATGTCTTGCCAGTCTGTAAGCCTCTGGCCATTCTCGGAGAACAAAGTAGAAATAGAGTTGTTCGTTTTATTCCTCCTCTCAAGGTTTAGAAAATAACGAGAATTCCTTTCACCGTACTCATACCAGCGAGCTCTCGATCTGACAATGATGCCATGGAGCTTGTAGTCATAGAGACGGTCTAGATTGGCTCTAGCCGTGTCCAAGGACGAGTTAACTTGATCAGAAGGTTCGGAGTATGACAATTTTTCTAGATATGAAATTTCTCTTAATAAACAAGTCTCGTAATGCTTACGCTCATTAGCTCTGATTTGCGAGTAGTGAATACTTTTTAACTTAATCTGAAACTTAATAGTCTCCCAAAGATCAGAGACATTCAGATGAAAATTGTCATTGATGGTTTGTATTAACACATATCTAATTTCATCAACGTAATTATCGTCCTCCAACAAGGAGGCATTCAATTTCCAATAGCCTCGCCCTCTTACCCCCAAAGTGCTTTTTAAGGACATAGTAATACAGGAATGGTCAGACTTAAAAATTGAAAAAGCATCAGCACTGTCTACAGCAGGAATAAGATGACGTGAACAGAGGAAAAAATCAAGTCTACAGTGAATATCTGAATCCTTTGAAGAATGCCAAGTAAAACGATTACTCTTAGGATTGCGTTCTCGCCAAATATCAACAAGATCATAATAGCCCATCAGACTCAAAACTTCAGAGCGGGCATTAAAGTTGGTTCTTTGTAAACCTCCCTGCTTATCCAATTGCAAATTAAAAACAAAATTGAAATCCCCAGCCCAAATAATGGAAGAACATTGAAAGTCGAGGAGACGTTGCTACAAATCTTTGAAAAAACTGGAGTCATCAGTATTGGGACCATAAACATTGATAATTGTAAGCTGTCGTTATTAAGGTAGATATCAATAATGATAAATCGACCCATTCAGGTCTATTAAGTCTTTCCACAAAGAATAAGATGGAGTAAGCTTAATAACAATAACAACACCTCTGCTGTTATTATCCCCATGTGACAAATAAATATAACCGCCCCGCTAACTACGCCAATGAAAAAAGGCCGTTGGCAAGGAGTGAGTCTCTTGCAGCAACATTAGATCATACTTATGAGTATGGAAATAGGCGAAAAGTTTTCTTCTTCCTTTATAATCCCTCAAACCCCTGGCATTAAAGGACAAGAGTTTCAAATCAGCCATTGCTTCTGAGTAGTCGCATCATTAAACTGCCAAAAGTTATGCATATCTTGTTTAAATAGACAAATATAACTACAGTAGACTTTTCGAGGAACAAGTAAAAAAAATAAAGAAAAAAGATAAAAGAAACAAAAGCAGTCTGAACTCCGCTGAAACGAAAAGGAATCCCAGGATAAGAGCTGGGCGGAGAACATTGGGTCAGTAAAGCAAAGAACCCCTGGAGGGAGCAAGATACAGGTCCAGAAAAGCATTCCGGCCATGGTCCAATAATCTTTCGGCATGAAAAAAGGACATTGGGCTGCACACGAAATTTGGTAGCACAGTAGAAAAGAAGATTTCCTCACAGTTCTCATTAGCAGCAGTAGGGATCCCGACTATACGAAAATTATTACGCCTTGCATTCTTTCAAGCAGGGAGGTGTTAATAACACCTCCCTGTTTCAATTAGCTTGTTTATTTCTGCATAGGAGGCATGCAAGGAATCTTCTGTAGACTTTACCTTTTCTGTAAGTTCTTTCAGATGCTTATCGTTGATTTGCATAGCTGTCTCTAGATCGTCAATGCGTTTCGCCTGAAAATCGACGGCCTTACCCAAGTTTCTTTCAAGTTCTAAAATACTATCTTTGAGATCTTTCAAAGACTTCTCCAACACTTCTTGAAAGCCCGAAATGGCCAAACGCCAGCCAACTTGGTCTTCTTGTGTTAGGCTAGGTTCACGTGCAGAGGTATGGCTACTAACCGGTGTCTTGGGCTTAGCTCCAGTTGACCTCGTATTATATGGAATTTGGCTTTGGATAAGGTTGGGTTTTTCTTTTC
>JAAAJZ020596504.1:0-11379 GCA_010015985.2 Actinopyga echinites | reverse complement strand
AAATTACGGTGGAATGCCCCTTTACTACAATTCATTCCACATGTATTAGAAGTACAGCTGCAACATGTGTTTCACAACCTTCAAGACCCCCCCCCAAAAAAAATAAAAATAAAATTCCTTCTGAAATTAGTTAACTGCAGGAGTTATTGTACATGCCATGGACATCAATCTTTCCCTTCAAATATGATTTTTTTCTCAAAAGGCTTCCCAACCAACTTAAACAATTCCAAAATAACGGAAGCTAGATTATAGGAACTGAGGCATTTCTTTAATTTTTGTAACCTTGCCCACAAACTCAATCTGCACTGCATGCAAAAATGGCCCGTACACTACTCTGAAAAAAGGAAAAATAAAGTTTGGCAAAAAAAGAAAGAAAAGGAAAATGACGTTGACTAAATCTACTGACTTGTCTCTATGTACCCTCCACCCCCTCATTACTGCTTCAAGTTTGGCAGGTGTGAGGCAAAACTCATTTAAAAGATGTGTGCAGGGCACAGGTGGCTCCGACTGAAGCGGGAGACGTCCTCCGGGGGGAAAAATGCTTCCTCACAAATAGGTTTCGTGTTGTTGCCGAGCTAATTAAAATACTGAGATGAGGAAATATTGCAAATCTTACCCAGTCAACTGTTTCAGAAATCTTCACGCAATGCGGAGAGTCATTCTTGTAAAAGTTTGCTATCGTTGCCTAGTAACTTTTTAAACAGGAGACTACAGTGTATGAGAGAGCATTGCCAGATCTGCCTTTTAAGGCAAAGATGCTTAAAGCACTGTAGAGTATTTTAATTGGCTTGTGACAATTTAAATCTGGTTGCCACCAAACACAATTTTGGATTTAACTTGAATTTAGCTATTTTAGTCAGATTCACTACGTATTTTAAAAAAAAAAAAAAAAAATACAGGAGTATTTCTCCAATTTTTTCGAGACAAAGTGGTTTATACAAAATTTATCATTTATCCTCAAACAATCATGCTGGCAGAATATATGCATTGCCCATTCAAACTAAGCAGTTTTTCAAGTCTTTTCTTTTCTTTTTTTAATTTGCTGCCTATACTCAAAAGTCAGCATCCAACCCTTATTCCAACTGTAAATTTGAGAACAGAAAATCTGACAACCCTGAAATGAACCATAAAGGGAATAAGCAGTCATCCCAACTGGGAAGATATTATTTGTTAATTTTGTTATTTTTTATTTTGAACCAATAAAAAGTATTCTACAATGAAATTTTCTGAAGTTCATAGTACTTCAGTCCTGTTCACTCCTTACTGACCCCTCTCCCCCCTCCACATCAGACCCCAACAGTACTGTAACCAGGCTTCAATTTTTATGGGGCAATGACCAGTTTGATGGGAAAATGACTCCAAGTTACCTGTGTCAGCTATGTACAACTGCTGAAATAATTTTAAACACTGGCAAGGGCATTGAAAGGGGTAGTCACCCCTTCCCTCCAATGGCTTTGTGCTTTCCCTTTATCCCCAAGAAGGAAAAATGCAAATTAGGTGCGAGATGGTAAATCCATGATGAGGCCAAGTGATAACTTAAAGGGAATTAAAAGCAGTCACCCCAAACTGAATTAGTATACCTCTCTATGCTATTTCATGAATGGCTCTTTTTTATCAAGTGCATGATATCATTTTTGTCATTGAACTGCTTAATTTTGCAGCATGACACCTTGCTTATGCAGTGCTGATGTTCAGAAACATCACGAAAAATAACTGTAAGAGAAATGAGAGGAGAATTGCAAGATTTTGATGATTTTTCAAAAAAGTTGGGACGACTGCTTATTCCCTTTAAGCTCCAGTTTTCAACACAAAGATACAGTTTGCTCTAAAAAATGCAGCTTAAAGGAGGGGTGATGTTGAACTTGTATACAAACCAACAGTTAAAACCAGCCAGACAGGAATATTGGCTAACAGCCAACACCTATACTGTATCATCCAAGATTTTACTTGCTCCAGCATTATAAATTTAATGGAGTACAAGGCTGGCAGTGGAGATACCCTGGCAAAGATCTACTACTGAAAAAACACACGTACAGTATATAAAACATATACATCTAAACTACAGAGGGAACAACATGCAAAGATTTTCTAACCACAGAGTCCACCGCAGCAACTCTGCCTGCATTATGTTCACAAAAAATTTACATCTACCTCTGAAAAAGCCAGGAAATCTACTAAACACTTGTTGTACACCCACACTAACAGATACTGGAAAGATACTGTAATAGTATTTGAAAGTCGACTACTTTTTGCACTTCCTTGAGGACCATATTGTTTACTGATTTAAGACCAAACCTCCTCTGCATTACCATTCACTAGTCTGTAACAGTCCCTCCTTTACAAATCCATCCACAAAGAAGTGTTTTAGCAGGATGAGTTCCATGTGGGTCACTGGCCTTCTCAATGTTACCACCACTATCAACACCCAGTCCAATAAAGGTAAAAAGTATAGAATTCCATTAAATACTAAACCAGATACAGTAACTGATAAACCTAACTTCTTCAAGCAAAATCCTATGGCTCTAAATATAGGAAAGTGTATCCATCTGATTCAGCACCCCCTCCTCCCCCTCACCCCTCTTTTTGGATTTGATTTTATATTTTACAACATTCTTATATTTTGGTATTCGACAATATTTGCCCTTGGGCCCCCTTCCAGCTCCCTCTTCCCCTTTCCTTTCAAAAAATTTTGGATCTGCCACTGGAACAACTATGAGCTGCAGAAAACTTTTCATAAATGGGAAGAGAAGAAATAGCTCTGTTTCTCAAAGATGAGAAAACAAAGCACCGAAGAAACATAACATTTGTCATTCCGCTGACAATGAACAACAACTAGTTAGGTCTTCCCTTCATGGAAGGGCACCAGCTACCAGATCTAAACATTGCTAGTTGTTATTTCGTGGTGCATGGGACTGTTCACATGTTGAACAGGTGAGGTAAGTAGGAGCATAATAGATTAACAGCTACATGTATGTGTGGGGTTTAGTTTCACATAATAAGGCCTGCATCCCATCTATGCGTTTCAACAAACCATTCAACTTTCAACAAAATGCACAACTGAAAAAAGTTGATGAAGAAGCTTCTTCAAAACAGAACAGCGTCTTATATTTTTTTTCAAATTCAATTCACCTGAATAGTTGAACTGAAGTTCATTTGATCCCCACAACTTGCTAGAGTAGGTATTCTCAAGTGACTATACTTACTGTACATCACACATTCTGTTACACTCAAGCACAGTGACCCCTATTTCAGATCAATTAGCATCACCATGCCTCCGGTGTTTCAGTTGAGAAGCTCGCCCTCAACTGGGCTGACCGCAAACATGAGGAGTTTTGCACTCATTCAACTGGTATGCTAACCATTTTGAAAGCTGAAGATTCATTTGTTGAATTGTGTAAATGGGACCCAGGCTTAAACAAAGATCTCTCCAAAACAAATTTCAATCCTCACCGATCCCTAGATGTGTGTTGATGCTTGCATATCTGGCCGTTCCTGTTAAGTTCTTGTTTTCCCTGTACGGTATGTGTTGCTGTGTGCGAGGGTCACGATATTTCTTGGCCAGACCGAAGTCTATGATATACACCAAATTGCCCTTCTTGCCCAGGCCCATGAGGAAGTTATCCGGTTTGATGTCCCGGTGGATGAAGTTTTTGTTGTGAACATATTCTATTCGGCTGATCTGGAGGAAAATGAAAGAAACATTAAAACAATCATTAGTTTGCCATACCATGCGAGAAGGGGCGATGTAGATTTTAAATTTTGTAAAAAGAACATACAGTATAGTCCTAAAATGGACAGGGCCATACTGTTTTTCAAGTAAACAAGAGACAAAGTGAACCTTTCACTACAAAATTGTCAAGCAGAGACAATTCTCAGATCTACTTATATGGACGACTCACTAGACTCAGTTGTTGACGACCAAGCAGGGCATGAGCCAAAGGAGATAAAGAAGATTCAGACGAAACATAAAGAAATGGAAGGCAGAACAAAATTCATGGGACTGTCCCATATGAAGAACAAGTGAGGTGTTAGTAGGAGCGTACTGTAACAGATTTCTTCACCCCATACCTCAAACTATCATCATATCAGGTTTGGCTGTTTCACAAGAGGGCTGCCTATAAACAAGACTGTTTATGATGTCATAGACTCACCTCATTTTCCCAACTAGATGTTATTCCTTTTAACCTATTATCACACATTTTGATGACAGAGTTATCCATTAAAAATTCATTCCAAAAATGGATACGTTGAAGACTGACATGATATTGACATGTAGACAGAAATGCAATACAAAATACAAATAAAAAGCAAAAGACTCTCAGACCAAAAGACTGTGGAGCGAGAGTAAAATTTCGTTTTATTTTTTATTTATTTTTTTTTTGGGGGGGAGGGGGAAGGAGCAAGGGAAAACCTGTATTCTTTTGAATAATTTCTTCCAATACACAATTAAGTTTGATTACATTTTATTTCATATCCACAGCCTACAGTGCATGATACACATAGCCATATTTTCTGTTTACTACTTTATGGCTTAAGTCAAACAAAGTATTTGCTACAGTACATCTCTACAGTACACCCCTAACTGTAAAAATGTCAATGCTGCAATCTGTACTGTACACAAAGATCCATAATATTGTAGCGACACAACAAACAGCTGCATACTGTAATATTGCTGATGTTTTCATTCCCTCTTTGTGTGATATAATAAAATAAGCAGTAAATGTACTGAACAAACCAGGCTATACCCATCTGTCCATTTTGTGGTTTACATGTACATCATGGAGCACTTTAACCAGATTCTCTCCTTCCTTCGTGATGATTTCTTTCCGTGATGCTCTCAATGATACAACGACGGTATAATCTCAGCATAATCTCAGCGTAATCATTAAGTACAGGAAGAAGAGCAACATCAACAAAGCAGTAACATCCCACTTCACCCCATACCTCAGCTGGTAATCAGTCTCCAACTATCACGCCAAATAAAAGGACAAGGAACTACACTGCATGTCTACAAGGAAGACATGTCAACCAAACACCTCGATAACCAACCAACCAACCTCTCTCTCTCTCTCTCTCTCTCTCTATCTAAGGATGAATCAATCCTTTGCTGTCACACCGACACAGGTTCTAATTTGTGTACAGTTCAAGTTTTACTCATTCATGATGTACATAGATGGAAGCACTATTTTTGTGTACAGTTAAAGGCCGATGATATATGCACAACTACTGTACTGTACAGTACATGTATACAAGTTTGAACATACCAACGGCATATTTTTGGATTTATGCACCTGGCCAACATGCACTAAATTTTTCAGATTGTCCAAAGTTCCAAACTCTTATAAAGACTGATTATTTAGGAGTAAAAGATTGTGTTTTTTATTTTCTTCTTTTTCGTCAAAGAAATTGCAACTGAATTCTTCTTTATTTCAATAGGAGAACAGCAGGTACAAGTTTAGGTTTCAACTTGTTTTTGATGATTTGAAAAGTAGAATGGACTTGCTTGGTTTCAGGATTTGTACAATTTTTCCCCACATCACTTCTTCCACTAAACTATTATTTTGATGATCTTGAAGTATTGAGTATGCATCTTAATCCAGGGGATCTACCAGAAACTTAAAGCGGGAGGGGTGGGGGTGATTTATTCCTACTAAATTGTGATTCCAAGCTGAAGCTGTCGAGAGCCAAAGGTGCACGTGGGTTCAGGAGGACAAAAGTTGTTTCAAAGCTGTAACGTATAATTCCACTCATGTTATGTAGGGTAATTTTACATTAAACCATGATCTGATCTGATCTTTATAAGGAGATCATATTAGCAGCAAACCATAACATGCCTTGATCCTGGTGCATTATTTACACTTGTCACATACTCTGATCTCCCTCAAGTATGCCTACCAAAAGTGGTTCAATGCTGTTTGAACAAACATTTCCAATGCTTAGTGTGAGTAATTATTATACCTGCTTGAGATATTTCTCAAAATCTGATCCTCCCGAGCCCTTGTCAAGATCAAAATAAGAGGATCAGATCCGGATCTGATCTGCATTTACACTACAGTTTTGATCTCAAGCACAGGATCTGACCCCGAGCAAAAGATCAGATCCAGATCTAGTTTAAATGCACCCGTAATCCCCACAATTTACAAGTGTGGGTATAGTTACAAGTGACTACATCTACCCCTTGCTACATTTATTTTTTGTAGGGAAGATAAATACTGTATCTGCGAAGTGAATCACCAGTAACATTCAAGCAAGAATCACAATTTTATTGTTGAATTGAGTAATAGTACAAGCTTAATGACTTCCCTAGCTTTTTCCCAAATATACTCTACAGCATGGTTGAACAAATTATAAAGTATGAGGCGACCTTGACTGAATCATGATCTGAACACCTGATCTTAACCAGAAAGCATACCTATGATATACAGTAGCACTGCATGCACATAAAATATCAAACTGAAAACCGACAGCCCAATCAGTTTCACACTATACACAACATTACTTGCAGGTACAGCATGCCAATTGTTCTATCCTTTTTACTGTACATTCTACACAACATATTCAGCACCGCTTTTTCTGTACAGTATGATTGAAGCAATGAGGGCAGAGTATTGGCCAATATCAGCTGTGTACAGTAGCTGTCATTACAGGCATGGTATCAAAGCTCAAAAGCACCTTTAAGGATGAGAATTGTGCCTAACAGACCTCGCAAGAGGGACGTATACCTCTGCCTCCTAATGCACTGATGTTTTGAAAGCCAAAGCACTAAATTTTGTGAATTGTCATGGCTGCGAACATTTCAAAACAGTTTCCAGGTGGTGCAGAAATTTGTTTCTCTACTTTATTTCCACATGAACTACAGCAAAGTGCCTATTTTCTTCACATGATGTCTTCCAGGAATCATATACAGGAAGGTTGTAAAGCATGATCTAAGCACAGTACACGCAGGGGGATCTACGCACAAAGCACCCAGTTCTTACAATTTACGTACATAATATTTCATGATTTTTAGGCAACTGCAGCTTAGCTTATGCACAGAGTCAATGTCAACAAATTTTCAGTTGACACTTGACCCAATTTATCAAATTGTTTTTTAAAACAGTTGACAGCCAGTGTCAATGACTGTCAGCCATATGAAGGAATGTTATACTGTAATACTGTGGGCAAACTATCTGCAAGAAAAACATTTAACTAGGTACTCACTGTTTGTGAAAGAAATGGTGGGTAGAGAAGTTTCTCTCCCTTTGTGGTTTTCAAAGAGAACTAACTGTGTGACGTCATGTCTACCTCCTGTTTACAGACTTTGTAAAAATCGTTTACTTAAAAGTCCTGATAACAAATCTTTGTTTATTACTAATCTAGCTAGTCTTGATGATTATATCATGACAAAGCAATCCTGATCCAATTTCCTACTGCAAAAGAGGGTTTGAACCCTTGATCACCACTTGTTAAGGAAAAATCAAGCAAAAATATAAAATTGAGGGAACTTTGGATTCTTGTATTTATTTTTGAAATATATAGGCCACTATGCCTCTGTTATCAGTGTTGTGATGTCACCGATTCAAACTAAATCCTGATAGTAAGGTTATGAACCAGAGGGGAAACAATCTCAGCCTTGGTACTGGATCTTTACTATTAAACTTTCAGTTACTTTGATTTTTTATTTTTTATTTACTTAGCTGAATCATTGCTAGATCAATTTTCGCATACAATGTATGATGAACACTAATGAGGACAATGACTAAAAGAATACGTGGGCTAGATTACTGCTTCTAAGACATTACTATATTAATATACAGTACTGTTAGGCTAGCTCCATACTAGAGTTTGGAGATTTTATCAGTTGTAAACTGGTGTACAAATATGTGCACACTGCACACACTGACTGTCGTGAACTACAGTATGTAATATTGGAGTTTGGATGTATTTTCCCTATGCAGCAGGCATGACAGCATGTTCATTAATCGGTCATATTCCACAAACGCTGGTTTGGGAAGGCTGCAAAGGGCTACAGCAAACAGAGTCTGCTCCACGGGGAATGACATGTTTGGCTCAGCTTACAGTACTGTATGTGTTCCCAATATAACGAGCATACTGGCCTATAATGCTCGCATGTTCTCTGCATGGGAAGCAAATAATCTGGAGGCCAAAGAACATTTTTAATTACAGCTAGTACATTATGAATAAGGCCTACATCTTGTATCCAACTGGACACTGAAGTATGATCCCAGTTACTTAACTGCTTGTTCATATAACTGGGACAAAGAAACTGTTACATATGATCATGATGTAAGCCTATTACATGAAACAAAATGTTTGCAGGAGGCTACACTTCCACAAACATATAACCACATCAGATGAAATTTGAACAAATCAGTATAAACACTATAGACTACATAAAAGCAGAAACAGAAATGGGCAATTTACGGCACACCATAAATTAAACTGTTGAAAGTGAAATTGACAAAATTTTAACTTTCAATTTCATTCCTTTTCAAAGGTTATCTTCAAAATGTGAATAAAAGACAAGATCCACACAATTTTAAAAAAGATTGGTCTTTTCTGTCCTGAAAACACCCTCTCCTAGTCTGCTGAATGTCTACAAATCATGACCAACATTCCTGCATGGTTTCTGAATGTCACTCTCTACATGATGTTTATTGTATCATTTCCTGGCCTGATTACAGAGTCCCAAGCATCCAACCCTGCCAGTCTTTACAAAACAGATGAATCGTAATGATTATTAAACAAGTCTGAATTAACTGTGAACCCTTGCGAAAGTACAGTATACTTGCCAACTTTCAGTAAAAAAAAGATTGCTTGCCCTGTATGAATACAAAAACACTCCACGTACGCAGCTTCAGTACAGAAAGGTGTCTAATTTAACTGCAATGCACACAGCCAAGGGTGAAATTAAGGTTGGCTAAACCAGGGGCAACTACAGGTATGTTCTCTTTTTTATGGGACCAGGGGCTACTTTAGGTTAACCAGGAGACAGTAACAAAAAACTCCATTGACCTTACCTTTAATAGGGCCAGATGATGGGTCCCTACTTTTGACAAAATAGCGGCGTCTGGTTACATTCTTTTGAGGGTTTACGAGCGCTGTTTAGCACAAATGGGGCAACAGACAGTGCCTGGCGCCCGGTTAATTTCACCTTTGCACACAGCACCATCATGACCAGTTGTATGCAATTTATTTCATGTGTACAGTAAAACCCTGTTTATCCGAATCCCCATTTATCCGAACACGCTCCTCGACTTTGCAAAACTGGTGTCCAATAACACTTCAGTAAACATACATACATACATACTCACATACATACACACACACCATCATGACTACAACTTTTTCATCGAAACCAAAAATCCCCAAGCTTTCAGTAAATTTAGTGCAAAACTCAGCACATTTCAGCAGAAATGCACTGAAGAAGTTCAGCTTTTTTCTCCCCTTACAGTAAGAAGTCATCCTGTCTTGGGGATCATCCTTTCCCCTTAAAACTGCACTCGATCATCTGGGCAAAAAAAACAATTTTTAGACCTCTGGAAGGAAAGTTTGAGGAGACTGATATCAAACTGTTGCTTGGAAGACAGCACTACCTTCAACACTACCTTCAACAGGGACACAAAACGGTATAGGCCCCATATGCCATACCCAATGCATGTTAAATTAGCGTTAAAGCTAGTTTAAGTTACTGCAGTCACAAAACCAGATCATCGTTCCTAAAAATAACACAAGTAAAGCTTCCAAAAGTATTGCATGAGCATATAAAGAGTGTTTACCACATGCCTCATAAATATTTTTAGGAATGAGTGCGAACAGACTAAGTTTTTTACCTTTCACAATCCACCTTACTTTCAGCACCACATACACATATTACTGTGTATGCCTACAAAGCATTGGCCTGGTTGAACAATTGTTGTCTCAAATTTAGGAACTAAAACCTATGTGTTTCAGAGGCTTAGAAAATTCTTATTTAAATCATCGATCACAGAAAACAAAACAAAATTAAGTGTTGTATTTTTGCCTTCATTTCTGGGACTGTATCAAGTTTATTTAGGAAAGGATTTGGCAAACGTTTGGGGGACCCCACACACAGTATTCAGAGCCAGAACATGAAACCGTTTCTCTGAACATTTCGGTTATCCAAACAACCTGCGATACCGGTGTGTTCGCATAAACGGGGTTTTACTGTACTATATCCCAGTATCTGCAGTACTGCCGTATTGTTGGTTACACTTGTACAGCAGTTGATGCATGCCTCAATATCTTCAGTACCACATGTATACTCTGTGGAACATGGTTCAGACATACCCCAGTATCTACATGTACTGTATGTCAGTACTTAACATGATAACATCATGCCATGTTGAATACAGTTCATACCTATCCCAGTATCTACAGCACTACCATACTCTGTTGGATGCAGTTCATACATACCCCCAGTACCTACAGTACCACCAAACCCTTCTGAACACGATTTATACAATTTATGAAAGATTGTATGGTCACTTTTTTAGAACTATCTTCTCTTTTGTTTTTGCCAAATTGGCCCAGACCAGATGGCCTCGCACATTCTTGCCCCTACCCATTATGGTCCGACCTCTACCCATTCCCAAATAAAACTGATGGCATTGTTATTTTAGATGAATTAAATATCACAATAGACCTTCACTTCACACTCAAAATATTGACACTTAATAACACCTACAGTAGCTAGAAGGTTTGAATGGGTAAAGTAAAAGTCAGTGAAATACCAAATCTTACATTAAGTACAAATTTTGTACATAGTTTCATTAATACACTGCATGTACACCAAAATTACCCTACAATGTATGGGCTATTTAAACTGCCTTCATTTTAATCTACAGCACTGTCAGTTTATGTGTTAAAAATGTTAAGCATGGAAGCACAGTATTGTGCATGGGCAAGTATTTTAGTTTCATATATACTTTAGTACAAATATTTCTCCCTTGCTACAGTATGTACACATCCAACTTTTCCTCATCACTGATTCCAAAGGAAATGCCACTTGAGCAGACCGTAATTTGTAACCTACAATTCTGCTCGAAAATAATGTAACCATAGCAACATGGATGAGCTGAAATAATAAAGGACTTTCTTCCAGTGTTCATCAAGGAAAATACCATCACTTGACGACCACAAAACCAGACAGCTGGAAACAAACACCAAAACAAGAACAATGTGTACAGTACTCCAAGTAAGAATCATGACCCGATTGATATTGGGTATTGTGCTATCCGAGTTTATACCCCTTTGACCTTTAACATCATATCATTCAAATAGTATTATAATATCATTAACTCTTAACTGTGAACTGGCTTTTTGACTGACATAAATCTTTTTTCCCCATGTCCACAT
>JAAAJZ020595397.1:0-11389 GCA_010015985.2 Actinopyga echinites | reverse complement strand
GGGTGAAGCTTACATTCTGAAATAAGATTATGCCAAAGTTCAATGCAGCATGCAGAAAGTTGCAGCCTGCTGAAATGTTTCAACCATTAGTCTACACAGTCTATTAATGTCATTGAAAAGGTACACAGTACACTTCAAACAAGCATAAGGCATTCTCACAAAATGAGGACATGTTAAGCAGTATGATATGACACACAGACCCCAAATAATTTGGAGACTCAAGTTTTGTGATAACATTTATGGAGATGAAAGCTATTCAGTTTGTGTCATGTCCTGCTGTAGTGTTGCAAAAAAAAAACTATGAATTAATGCACGAAAAGATGAAGTTATAGTGTCAGGGCATGACAAACTATATGCTATGAATACAAAGGAAGTGATTAGAGTACTTATTGTGAAGCGGACGATGTCTTTTCATTCAGCTCATTGATACAGGGTTGTAGCCGGTGGTGAGGAGCCGCTGTGATGGCTATTTGACTGCCAGATCAGTAAAACTTCTGAAATAACACAAAATCAACAGCTGGGCCAATTGTTTTGACACCAAGTCACCCCAGTGACTCAAAGCTTGGAGAGATGACATGCAATACACTGCATGTATTTCTGCTTTGATGGTGAAACCAAAATTTTGACTTTGCTCATTGGTCTCTGCACTCTTACCTACAGCAATCAAAGCGATCTGCTAAAGCAAAAACTTTCATACGCCCCAAGGGTGCCAAAAATGTCTTCTGCTTAAAGTAGTGTTTTTTAAAGATATGCAAAAGACAGTGTAATAGAATTGTTTTTTATGCTATCAGCATTTTACAATTTCAGTTAGAAAATGGACTGCTTGTTGCTACATGGCATCTTGGTGACGGCCCAGTAACAGACTCCCTACCATACTACCCTTTGAGTAATGGGGAGTGGCACAGCATTTCATTCAACCGTGTGGACAACATGGTGACCATCAAAGTGGATGGAGGGGGAAGCGTTAGAGAGTTTACCAATCAGGAAAGTCAGTTTAGAGAACTAGATGTTGACCTGGACAGTCTACAGATTGGTGCTAAGGTGGTCAGAGAAGTCCAGTCTAGTAAAAACTTTCTTGGTAAGTCACCATACAACCCTGGAAATTGTCATCTCTGTCAGTTCAATGAAATCCTTACCACAAGATTCTTTAACTCTTTCATTAAAAAGGAAAACAGTTTGTGTGTTATTTATGAAGAAATGGAAAAATCCAAGCAGTTATTTTGAGTCACAGTTATATGATCTTCGAACCAATTATTAGAAAGTTGATACTTTTCTGTGATAGCACAATTTACCAGGAAAATGTGAGACAGATTTTTATTGAACATACCCTGCTTTGCTGTGAAATTATGTTTGAAACAGAAAATGGTCCCCTGGGATGGACCAAAAAGTTGACTGACAACTAGCACTGCCATGGAGGAGGGTGGTGGGTAGGAGAGGGCAAAAGGTCATAATGCCCTTGTCCACCATGTATGCTGGCATCCTCCTTTACAGTAGTGTATAAACTAGACTTTTTGATCTAGGGGAAGCAGGGGAAAATGGGTCAGATCAGATGGTCAACATTTTTCAGCAACTGACATAACTCAATGCTTTTGCCTTAGTCTACCAATCTCATTGGGGAAAGCTTGGAGGAGGGAGACAAGAGGTCGGACTAGGGGGATCATGCTCTAGATCATTCCCTCCTTTGGTTACAACTATGCTCCTTAGCCTTATACATAGTCCTCATGGCATATACTTACCATGCATGGCCAATAAGGCTGAGTGATGGTGGTCTGAAATATTTGTGAGTAATATGCTGCAAACTCATTAACAGGCAGACATGTTGCATTTTCACTAACATCTCTAACACATGTTATTGGACTTAAATTGATGAAAAGGAGAGAAAATTTAATCAGTACCCATAAAAAGATGTTAACTATTTTGATGGTAATAAATTGTGCAATACTGTGAGATGTAGAATTGTTGCACAGAAGTGGCAGAACAGAGATGATAAACATTCTGATTCTGTATTTGCATAATGTTCTAGATTAGTTGGAAAGGGCTGTCCATTTACCATAGTGTGGTCAGCAGTAGGAAATTAGTGTTATACCTTAGTGGGTAGTCTGGTAGAGGCCAAGACATTTTCAGGAATGACTTGCAACTGGAAGTTTAAGAATTTATTTACAGTTTAGTAATAGTGAGCTGAGTTTTTGGTTTCAGCCCTCAAGACAAAAGGTCCACGAGAAAATTATTGTCCCATTGAATACCTTTGGTACTTTCACTTTTGGTCTCATGAACCATGAACCTTAATTCACTTACAGTCTTGTGCATCCATGCTAATTCAGTTTCGGTCTTGCAGTCACCTTCAGTCTGGTGGGATTTCCACTAGTCATTTTCACCTAAGAGCAATGGACGGTTTTCCCCATTTGATAGGACCTTCTAGCAATATAAAGTAACTTCCTCATGACCTGATATGAAGTTTGGCCAGAGTTACTGAAACTGCTCTGGGAAAGCTGTAGGTGTTGAGACAGTTGTGGAGACTGGAGGAAGCTAAAAGTAAACTTTGTGAGAAGAGTTAAAGGGAGTAAATAGTCATCCCAACTCTAATTTTAAAAATCATCAGAATCTCGCAATTTTCCTCTCATTTTCCTTACAGGTATTTTTCATGATGTTTCTGAACATCAGTACTACATAAGCAAGGTGTTATGCTGCAGATTTAGACAATTCAATAATAAAAATGATGTCACATGATTAAAAAGAGCCAATATGAATTAGGATATTGGGGTATACTAATTCCATTTGGGGTGACTGCATTTTCCCTTTAAAAATATTCAAGACATGTAAATTGACACTTAAAATAATTTCCTGAAATTATTCACCCACAAGCAACCACTCAGTTGTTCTTTTTACAATTTTGTATGTCAATTAACTAGACACCCAAAAATTTAAGCTTTGTTTTGCATATTAAAAGCTACTTGTTTTATAAAGTTTTATTTGAGTAGCTGTATCCACATTGCATGAACATTTTCAGGGTGCATTCAGGATCCTCGACTAAACAACCAGTACCTGGGAATCATGGGAGACACACCATATGCTGACCCTACGCCTTCTGCCGGTGTAAGTGCAGGATGTCTATCTGATTCATGTATTGATGAGCCTTGCAATGCAACCTTTGAGTGTGTAGATGTCTGGCGAGAGTATCAATGCAGGTAAGCAAAAAAAAAAGGAAGCTTTGGGTGTGTAGATGTCTGACTAGAATATCATACATGCATGCACGCACGCACGCACGTATACATACAATATTTATAATGCGCTAATTATACACAGATCTAAGCACGATACAGGCAAATGAACATATAAGTTAAAAACATACAAAAGGAAGAAGGAAAGAAAAGAAAGGGAAGTGCAGGTAGGTGAAATAAAATTAAACTGTGGTCTCAGTTCCCCAAAGTCATCCCTTGAGTTAAAGCATGGCACTCTCACACTGTGGAGAATGTTGAAATGAATGAATTAAAATTACACAAAATCAAAGCTGTTGCAGCTGTAACAAGTACTGTAACCATGATAATTAGTCTACTGAATATATGCCATATGTACTGCAAACAGTTCTCAGCAGACTACTGTACATATCACTGTGCTTCAAAATCAGTCTCAGTTGATAGAAGCAGTTTTACATTACAATAGAATTTAAAAAAATCTTCTCTGAATTCTCCCCACAGTATGAGGTTGCTTGATTCACTTATTAGTATGCTGCAAATTTAGAAGAGTGATTCTTTCCCATAGATTTGAACAAAATACATATGGTAGCAAAAATGTCATAGAGGAAATAGAAATTAAGAGCAAGTTACAAGTTATAAACATAAAAAAATATGGTGTCAAGTAGAGTTTGCATAGTACAGTACCTTGCTGTGATGGTTTTAGATGGCTGATAGTCCATACATAATGTGAGCAACTCAGTTAAGAATCTGAAAGCTAACTTCTCTCTGTCAATCACCAAAATTAATCCTTTTGATAGGTAAACTTGGGCATGGCTGATTAGGCAATTGCTTGCTATACTTCCTCAGTGCAGGACACAACAACCACAAGCCACAGCTCCAATTCATGAGTGGCAAGGAACTTGAGCAGCCAACCAGCCAACCAAGCAAACAAATCAATTAGCATGCGCGAAAGGAGGCACAGATTAGCCAAGATAAGTTCCGCGGGATTTGCTATCAAATCCTAGGGAAGGTTGTCTTACCTCCCTAAGTTGTACGCGATATGAATTATCTGAGGGCTTTCCATAAGTATTCTCATTTACCCCATATCAGCTGAAAAAAAGCATTAAATGACATTTTCCAAGCTGTACCCCCTTTAGCAATTTTAGCATTTGCAAATGGTAAATGGGCATTAAATAATGCTTTGGTGTGACATACTTTTAACTTCATCAAGTTTGAACTGTTAAATTGTACAGATTCATCTGATTCATCTGTTCATCTTTTCATCTGCTAATTGTTGGACAATGTGGGGCAGAATCAATTTGTTTCTTAACACTTCGTCTTATCACTGCAGGGTATAAAAATCATTTTTGTACTTCTAACAAAAGATATAGAAAGGTTGTATCCCAATTATTAACTCTTTAGATGCAAGGTTAGCCTGTAATAAGTCATTCAAGAAGATAATATGTTTTGAAGGCCCTGACTTTGGAAATTTGAATTGAACTGAGTTACTAAGATGCAGAGGGAATATGTTCTTAAAGGAGCATGGTACATTTACGTAACACCAACGTGGAACAGATATAATATACCTTTTTTCCTTGTTTAACCATTCCACCTCACCAACAGACTCTGGCAGTATCTTTTATTCCCCAAAACAGCACATATCAATATGTTGTGCATTTTGAAATTTTAAAAATTTTAGAATTCTTTTATGCTAGCAAATTATTAATGTGCTAAAAAGCAATGAATTTCTTCCTGTGATTTTGAAAAACCTTGTTCCTGAAAGTTAAATTCAGCAAGCTAACTGAGCTTCAGATACTATCATTAATATTTCTATACACATAAAACATGCTTTTGAAGGTGTGAAAATTTTGCCACAAATGCACTGCTCCATTTTAAATTAACAACTTTATGTCTGCATCTACAGATGTTTGGATGGCTTCATTATCGTTAGTGGGGTATGCGTTCCAGGCCTTACTTGTGCTGATGAGCCCTGTAAAAATGGAGGTACTTGCATAGACACTGCTGATGGCTTTGAGTGTAACTGTGTGGAGGGCTTCTCAGGACCAACTTGTGAAGTTATCAGTGAACCTGTTGTGAATGACCTTGTTCTGAGTCCTGGAGCTATAGCGGCCATCTGTCTTTGTCTTTTGATACTACTGAGTAAGTTCAATGGTTGGTATGGTATCATGAGAAATAGGGCCAAGAGCAGAGGTGGTATGTTTTTGTAACTCCTGCCTCATCCCATGGAAACTGTTGTACACTGAGGAGCCAGATTCAAAAAGAATACTTACACACAAAAGTGATGAAAGTCAGACTTGCACAGAAGGTCTTACGTACTTACAGTAGGAAAAGTGTGAATATTGTGCATAACTGTAAGCCAAGCTTTGAGGTTGTCTTATGTACAAATAGCCATAGCAACACATACTGAGACACATGCATACAGTACCAAAGTTGTGCAGTAATTATTCGTCCTTGTAAACACAGCAGAAAACTAGTGCGTCGTTTCAAGAATAACAGTCAATGCAATTGGCTTAGATGTTACAGGATGAGATGCAACTGCAAACATGTTTGACTGCAGTGCACACATGTCAGTTTTACAATGTGTATCTTTACCTGCAGCATACATAGGCTTTGTGAATACCACTTATGAAAATTAATGCCTGCATAGTTCGATAAAGTTTTGAATTACACAAAAACTCATGCAATTCTTTCTGAACCTGACTCAAGATCATGGTTCCTCTTTCCCAAGAAACCAAACCAGATTCAAATCTAATTTGGATCTGGATATAAAGAAGCAAGAGAAAGATCATGAATCTCCATCAGGCCAAAGTTTTTTGGTTGATGAATAAAATGTTTTTGCCTCTCTGTGGTTCATTACCAGCACTCAAAAGAGAACTTATAAAACTTAGGCATGTTACAAAAGGAAATCATGCAGTAACCTTTGAAAGTGGTAACACTGCACTATTCTGTCTACTGAAAGGTCGTCATATGAAGTACCATACAGCTGAGACAAGCGACAAGGTTAAACTGCATACTTGCTGTCATGTCCAGGAAAGGGGGCTTTGATTCTTCAGTTGCCTATGTAGCAGACATTATGGCATATTCTTTGATCATATCCCAAATGCCTGCACAACTGAGTGAACACAGAACCCAACTTTTCTATGAATATTCATGTTATTTATTTATGTAATAATTAATATTGCTGTATGACTGTTTGATGGTTCTAAAATGAATATTCACATCAAAGAAAAGTAAGGAAATAATGAGGAAAACTTGGTTTGAAGTTCATGAATAATAATATGTTTGAGTGAGTCATACATATGCTTATTAAGTGCTTCAAAAAGTCCACTCTGCAGAGAAAGGAGAAGATGAAGACTGACACTCAGTCATGTTGCCTGCCTCACCATAATCTAGTTACAGCTAATTAAAAGCCATCAAGGAGGCAGAAAAAATGACAGATAGCCAATTCTGTGAGCTATCATTACTTTGATACCCTCTACTTTTCTATAGTTTTGCTGCTGCTCCTGCTGGTTTTCAAGAGGAAGGTAGACAAGAACTACTATAAGGCAAATCTGATACTTGATGATGAAACAAGGGAAACAGTAGTCAATTATGATGAGGAAGCAGGAGAGGCAGACAATGATGGATATGACATCAACCTCCTCCTTACATCCGGTGCGAGACGAAGCCCCAGGGAAGAAGTTGAAAGAATCCGACCAGTTGATGAACCTCTAGTATTAGCAGAGACCGTAACTCCAGCCAAAACAGCAATTACATGTAAGCCAGAGAATTATATTACAGCCAGCACAGCAATTATATGTAAACTAATTAATTATATTAAAGCCCCCACAGCCATTTATATGTAAGCTAATTAATTATATTACAGCTGCACAAGAATTATATGTAAGCTAATGAATTACATTACAGCCCCCACAGCAATTACATAATAGCCAATGAATTATATTACAGCCAGCACAGGTCCTAGTCAAAGTTGATAGACAGGGAGCACTATACAGTCTTAGAGAATTCAGCTGTCACTTTTGTACCAACAAAAGAGTGGCATTCATAGAGAATGTTGTGAATGATGTTGACAGCTCATCCGGTGATATTTTAAGTGGTGACCTTTTAACCAGTGGTTGGGTCATCCTCACTTGTGATGAGATCTATGATGACTCAATTTTTTTATAAAAAGGAAAGATATTAAGGTCTTGTTAAACCCTAAAATGCACCCTAAAATAGCAGTGATCATTGCAGTTCATCTCTTCATAAAGGAATACAGGGCAAAGACATCAAGCATGCGAGTGAGTTCTATCTGGTTTTTATGATTTCTGTTTTTCACCTTGAATTCTCTTGTTGTATTTTCTTAACAGTCCAGCCCAATGTTGGGGACTACCTCCAAGAGAAGAAGGCAGAGGAAGATGCAAATTCTGACGTAGGTCCTCAGGATGAAACTCTGGAGTTCAACTATGAAGGTGATAACTCCTCTGCTGGCAGTCTTAGCTCCTTGAACAGTAGCAGTACAGATCAAAGTGATCAAGATTGGCAGTACTTGCACGACTTAGGGCCTCCATTTAGAAGACTGGCAGACATTTACGGACAAGACGACTCCGACCAGGAGCCTTCTGTGAGGCTTAGTTTTAGCAGTGCTGATGCTTGAAATAAAAAGTTTGAAACCATTCCTATGTTAGAGGTACTTTTTCGAATGAAATGCAGCTTTTAACTTTTACATTACCAACAGACTGAGAAAGCTAAAGGCATTTAAGCATCCACAGGTGGGAAAAAAGCAATACTTTGAGAATAAACAATGTAAATCAGGATAATAATTTGTAATTTCTTATAGCTTTAACCAAAGTAGTGCTGATCATGCATGGTAGATGGGAAACAGACTGAGTGAGACAAGGAGATTTGATCAGATCATTATCAGAACACTGCAAAGGGTATAGGGATTGGACTAGGAACATTGCAGGACTAATTCTAGGAATTGCAGTTCCCAATTGAAAATATATGTCATCAATCAGTAGAGAAAATTGTCTGTTTACAGCCGTCTGGGGTCACAGACGCTCTCCACTAAGGCATGCTCCAAGAAATGACAAGCCTGATAAGACTATGGAACATGCATCACAAATGTGGATCGGTTCAATAGAGTGAATTTATCTTGGGTTGATGATTATTTGCCTTTAAAGCTAGCCTTTGTAAGCAGCATGGGTCATGTCTGTCTCTCAGACCACCATACTTTTTGTTCTTTTTGTTTTTGTTTTGCTTTTTTAGCAAGGCTGTAGTTTTAGTTTTTGCAAACAAACAATACCCAGATACTGAACTCACAAATTCCATTTTCCTGCTTCAGATTTGCAGTAGGTAATCAAAGGCAGCTTGAACTTTGCAGAATTTGCAAAACGCTTTTCTTTGGAATCTGCTATCATAGCATTGTGTGTAAGTGCAGATGTTAGCATTAGGAAATGAGTAGTTGCTTGTTGCTTACATATAGACATTACACAGCTGTGTAGCTAGTCAGTGCTTTTAATTTCAATGCTTTGTACAGTTAGACATATTTCAAAAACTATTTCAACGGGTAATTAATTTAATAGTTATAAAATCTGAAATCTCGTTAACTATAAAATGAAAAGAGCATGGAATTATGACTTGTAACAACACAGACTTCTGAGAATAGGATACCCTACTGCACCCTTTTGTGTAATGGAGGAGAGGGGTAGAGGGCTCATACTAGGAACCGACACAAAGAAACTGTCATGCATTGTGCATATGTGTAGTCAGTGAAGTGCTAGTTTAAATATGACGAAGACCCATGTTTGTTAAATGCTGAACAGAAACTTAAATTTTTATCGTGGATACTTTTTCTTAAGGAGCAAAGTAAGAAAATACACAAATGGTATCCAGCTACTTGAGAGCAAATTTAGTTCTTATTAAATTGGAATATTTAACATTTCTTCATGGGAAGTTTGCAGTGTATGGTCTACTTCAATCTTCCAGTGATTATGTGTATTCAACCAAATGCTTTCTTTGTAATTAGAACAGTAGGATTGATAAAAACATCTTTTTTTTTTCTCAGATTCCAAAGCCCAAAGAAAGTAATTACATAATTCATTTTGTTGATAGATTGTATGTATGAATTTTGGAGTTTATGGCCAAATTTCATGCTTTTTAATATACAGCAGACCTTACTAGAAATTAGACATGTATTTTATTCAAGGAATCCTCAGATAGTTCATTAAACACCTTGTCACCTTTCTAGTACAAACTTAAAACAATGGTCACACTTTCTTCAGCCAGCCAAGGCTTGTATTACTTCTGCATGCAAGTAACAGATCACTATGTGATAACACTAGTATTTGATTTTTGCTTTAGAAATGTTTAAGAAGGTAAAGGGTTGCCGTAGCTAAGCAGGATTGTTTTGCTGTTGTTATTTAGCCATCATTCCCATGCAGTAAAGAAAATGAGTAAAGTCCAAAATTGTTTCCTGGTCTTGAAAGTAAGGCCTAAATTTCAGGTTGATGGTGTAGAAAAGTTGTATATTTGGATATATTTGGAATACAGAAAACCTTTCTGTAATGAAGATCATGATGTACACTTATCCACACTGTGTAAACAGGCCCGTAGCCAGACAAGGTACTGAAGGGGGGCGAAAAAAACTTCTAGGGGGGCGAAATATTTTTCAAGGGGGGCGAGACACAATAACATGCATTAAGTCAATGATCATTTTCGATCTTCTGGGGGGGCGAAAATTTTTCCAAGGGGGCTTCGCCCCCCCTGGCCCCCCTTGGCCACAGGCCTGTGTGTAAATACCCCTTCCCTCCCCAGATGGGTGCAAATTCATATACTTCCCAACATAATTATTCATTAGTTCTCATAGGGTCAAGTAAGTGTCCACCTCGACAAAGACGAGTCTTAAAAATAGACTTCGAAATCATTGTCTCAAATTTGTGGGAGCCCTGTTTATCTAATGAAGACAACAACTGGATATTATATACCATTTTTGACAAATACTGGACATACCGATATCATTATCTACCTGTGAAAAGCACTGAAGTCCAGTGTTCATGTTGGGAGCTGGTGTTAAATCATTTCAAACCCTTTTCTTTTTTCATAGTTTAGAGTAATTCTTGCACATTTTCTGTCATATTGCATGAAATTTTTTATCAAATTCATTGAGAATGAGACCAGTTGCAATGGACTATGGTTACTAAAATCAATAATACCTTTGCTTGAATACCAGTATCTAAGAAGTTTTCATTACTTATAGCTTTAACTGTGCAATAGAAAGAAATATTTTGCATAGTTGCCAGAAATCTTCCAATTATGTACATAGAAAATTTTTTTATATGATTAGTAAACATTTTATATCTCTGTAGTATGTAGCATTTTAAAATGTTTAATTGATAAATTAAACTTACGAAAATAAACAAATATGTTTTGGAAATTTTCCAGTTTTTTACTACACTGTATGACATATATTCCTTTAAGACGAAAATCTATTTAGACATATCTATCATCATTCATTTTCTGACAACTTAGTCGGATGAAATAATATATTCAGAATTGAAGCACCAAAAGAGTGCTCATTGACGATTTTTCTGCGATAGAAAACTCTTTATTTACCAACAGCAGCAAGTTACCAAAGAGATATTTTTCCAACAGGAATATTTTAATTAAAATGCAGTTTTAGCTAGTAAGCTATTTTTAACATTTCTCGTTCTATGTACATAGGAAACTCTAACATAGCAGTTAAGGTCAATCATGCCAGGAGTACCCCTGTATTTTTTATACCCCATTACATCAAAGTCTGCATGAAGTGGTGAATCACTCACAGTCCAGGAATAATTAATGGATGAGATGGTTTTCTCAGTATTGCATGAGTTCCGGCAAAACTTTCCACATATTTCCTCATTGTCATTAACAGTCATGCTGATGTTTAATTGTTCATCAGAGGTCCTCCTCACAGGTGGACAGAGGGGTGTACACAGGTGACAGGTTAAAATTTGGCAGTTAGATGCAGTTTGTGTGAGTGATTTAAGAATACAGAGACAAAAAATGTGAAATAAATAAAGCAAGACTGTTAGAAACCCAGACAAAGTATATCCTGCATGATATCCGTATGCAATGTCATCCCTGCAAGGCATATAGTACAGTGTCTCCAGTTTTTCATTATCAGAAGAGCACTACAGGAACTTCCTTTCAAAGTCTGGTTCCACAGTGAAAAC
>JAAAJZ020594294.1:0-11390 GCA_010015985.2 Actinopyga echinites | reverse complement strand
ACTGTACAAAACATCCACTGAGATATAAACTGAAAAATTCCAGTTCCAGATTACTCCCCCGGCCACTATCAACTAACCTGACAACTGCCACTGACTATAACATACTTTTAAGTAAATCTCTACATAAATATAAAACAACTGTTAATCATACCCTGTGGTAACTCCCCATATAGAAGCAGCCACATAATGAAGGTGAAACACACTCATTTCCTTCCAGTCTTAGGTCAGGATCACAGAAGCACCCCTCAACAAGTTCTCCAGACTTGCAAAGGGGATCATCAAACTCATCTTCTGTGACACATGTTTCTGGACATACTTCCTGTCTGCTAACATAGAAGTGAGATCCAACTGGACAAGTGAGGGCTGTCAAACCAAAACAGAGAAGACTGTTTAGCAGCAGGTGTTTACTTCTTTCTGAGAGACACAATGAATCACACCACACTAGTAGACTCTGTCTGGCTTATTCAATCTTTGATGATCATCTGATAGCCACACTTTTTCATAAAGAAGTACGTCTTAATTTTCCATGGTAAATCAAACTTAAGATCAATCACAACTCTTTATGAAATATGGCTCTGTTAGTAGGATCAATGGATTCCAGGCTTTTGTGGAACCATGCACTGGATCCATTAGATGTAAATATCCCATCATATTCATCCTGGATGTTATAACTGTCTGATCACTGTCACATACCCAGTTGTGAGTCCACAGGATTGTAAACTGGCTAAGTGGTGTGTACCTTCTAAAAGTCATTCATTTCTAATGTACTTGCATGCATGTTCCTATTCAAACAAAATGTTTAAAACTATTGCACTGATGCACGTTGTGTAAAATTTTAGTTTTACGGTCACGACAAAGAGAACCACGGAAATTGCAAAGTACAGGCACAAATAGTTCTGAAACCATGATGCATCATATGCTCCCCATTTACGTACAGCAATTCAACTTGAATAGACTTGACAGAACTTAAATACTTACAGTCACACATGGCAGTACTTCTCCATTCATCTACTTTGTGACCGGCCATGTTACACTCACTGACAAAAGCAGCAATGCTTGCACAACCTCTGTCTCCAATATCCACCTCAGTAGAGCAAGCATCGTAGTAACAGCTCCAGAAGTAGGCAAGACTGGCTTCAGGGATAGCAGATATACACAATCCAAATGGCCCTGTGGGACAAGAAATGATAACCACAAAGTTGCACAAGTTGATGGATTTTCTGAAGGCTGCTTTGCTCCTGCACATGGACAACCTACTTTGTCACCCATGTTACCAATTTTGATGAAAACCTTACTGTGGCTGCCACTCTATGTCGTTGTGATATTCAAGTTCAAAATTGTTTCTTACACACAAATACACAGAATGAAAAATAGAAGACTGCAAAATAATCAAAGCCAAAGAGACAGCGGACTTATTTTCTATTTTTCATCTAAATTAATGAAGTGAATAACCATTTATCTCTCTTACCAGCTCTGTTTTGAAGAATGTAACACCTTTCCATTACAACAGCTTCTATATCAGCACTGTTCCTGGGACAGACTCTGGTTTTTGCTATGTTCCTTGGGGACAGTGAACACTTTCTATCTCTAACCGCCCAACTTCTTGCAAACTGGTTCGAAGTGAGCTATCAGAAACAAGAAACACCCAAATCATGCTCAAACTTATATCACATAGGTATTTTCCAAGTCACACCTTTGACAAAATGGATAACAATAGTGCAATCCATGAAGAGTTGAAAATCTTACCTCCAAGGAGAGTACGATAAGATTTACAGCTCCATGGGTTGCTGTCTTGTTTCATTTGTAAAGAAAGGTAAAATGAAAAGTTTGATGTTTCAAGAAGAGAATTTCCTCCTTTTATCTGTTCTTTTCAAATTTTTGTATCTGCTCTGTCTTCTTGAAGACAGAGCCTGTATTATGTCGAAGGCTCAGTGGGAGTGCTCCCCATTCCAGTGTAGGGTCCAGAGGCAATGCCTTCTGGGGATCCAAGGGGCTAAGTTGCTGGAATCTCTGGGGTATTTCGATATTATGTGCATTCCGAATGATGCATTAAACTATCTGCAAATGAATGTGGATGTACACTAAGCAGACAACGAAAGTTACAATGTGACCTGTTTTGAACAGATTTCCTTGGACTGACTAACAGCTTGCTGACTGACGATTTGGTAGACTTTTAATTGGAGGATGGATGATGGTAGGAGCTTTCTAGACCTTTGGAACAACCATTTCATCCAAGCTGTCCTACAAGGAATGATTCTAATACACCAAATAAGAACTGATGAATGCAAAGCAGGCCAAAAATTAGCCTTTTCAAGGCATTTTTTTGACATCATCTTACATAGAGAAATGTTCATAAAATACCAAAATTAGCAGCAGCATCATCAATAAACCAGCCAGGTGATGATTCATTAATTTAAGCTCTTGTGAGGGGAGGACAGATAGTGATAGGTGTTTCCTTGGGCTTTGGAACAATCATTTTACCCAAGCTGTCCTATGGAAACCCACTTTGAAACAGCAGGCTAGAAACAATACATGAAAAGTGAACTGATATAATTACCATTTCTAAGGCATTTTTTAATGTTGACATCATTCTACATGCTGAAGAGCTCATAATAATAATGCAGAAATTAATTACATTAATAACAAAAAGTATTTTTCGCACTTCGATCAAGAGGGGTTTGAAACCCCTACCCGTAACCCTCTTGCTCTGCCTCTAAGTATCACATATTAATCCTGTTTGGTCACCCTTCTACTTAACTGACCATGAAACAGGTTTCTGCAGCAGATGCTTTTGCTAGCAGGATCAGGAAATGTTTCATATTTAACCTTTTTAAGGTTTAAATAATTTAAGTTCTGCATTTTAAAACTCGTTTTATTATCATTCCTTTTCTCAGTGATCCTTTTAACCTCATGTTCATTTTTCACATGTTTAAAGTTTTAGATTCATTTCAAATTTTGTATAGCCTCATCAGATGCAGTGTAAGGTAATACATATACAAAATAAATCATCATTTTTATTATGTATACTGGCTAAGAATCTGAGAATGTTATCTGGTACTGTGCTTCCTGAGAGTGAGGACATGATGAAAAAAATCCCCTCATCTGCAGATTTTGAACTAGCCACAAAAAACACTGCAAGACATTTCTTTGCACGGTTTCAACTAAGTGCTAGCGATAAAAAAAAAAAATGGAAATAATCTGGAATAAAATGTGTGAGCTAGTAGTACTAGTTGCGTTAAAACATGCTGGTCTACAAAATTTTACGATGAGAGAGTTTTACTGATAACAGTTTTGAGGATCGTCACTTTACATTTATTTCCTGAGATCAATTGAAGGTGAGCTTCAGCATGCAGCTGTATTCTACTACAAAGGTTTTGCACCCAACATTTCAGTGATGATCAAGACATGGTTCAAATTAATTCCTACCGTAATTTTGCATTATGTATGTGATGTGCTGTTTAAACACTGTGTTAAGTAGTAGTATCTGGACTCATTAAGCTCATAAAAATAAAATTTGGGTCCTGTAGGAATTTTTAGAAACAGAGAAGCAAATACATGGCTACCTCATCACATAGCCAATTTAAAATCAATACAATTTTTCATAGTAAAAGTAACACAGCAAAATATGCAAACTTAAGTGCAGAAGTTGAATACTGCTATTAATATGTACTTACAATTTCTCCAGATTTATTAGCAAAATCATCACGTGGATTATCATTAAAGTTTCCAGCTAACCCACAAACTTTTTCCTTCCAGCTGTCAGTCACTCCTACCATAACACCACCATATGGAACTGACCATCTGATTTGTAGTCCAAAATTTGTCTCCAGAATCTATTAAAGGAACATTTGGGAGATAAATCATTCAGATAATTAAAAGAAAGATTTACATCCAGTGACTTTCAGGCTCTAACCAAAACTGATGACAATTTACAAAGGGGGCCATGCACAACAGGACTGGCTATACTGAAAACTATTTGAAACAAAAACATTAAATATTCTTTGGAACAAGAAAATGCAATGTATCAAAACTGCACTTTCACACTAAACAAATATTTCAGACTGACTTTGTTGGACCAGGCTTTGGGAAAAATAAAAAATGCAAATATGAAAACACAGGATCACATAAACTCAGATATCTGCAAGTTAAAACAGTACATTTTTGTTGCCAACAACAACGTTATGACAACATTCCTTTTTTTCATCAATTCTGGTCCAAACACGATATTCTTCATGGGAGATGTGAGCGCTTAGAACTTCAAACCCAACTTTTGGTTTCACACCTCAAACTTCTGGCCATAGCAATCACCATTTGTACTCTGATTATCCCAGTGGTATGACAAGCATAAAAGAAGCTGTGACTGAGTGTGTTAAAAAAATTTTAATACTGATGCTTAACACATGTACAGCAGCCACTATGGCGTTTAAGGTTTGAGGTACAGGTTTTACTGAAATAAATCTCCATGGACTTATAAAATTGAGGGCTTCCTATTTTCAGTGGGGTAACGTTTTATCTCATGAAAGAGCAAAATCTGTCCCAATCAACTTCAGGCAACTAGCCTTGTCTTGGATTTAATCTCTAAAAAACAAATTGGTAACTACTGCAATGTGGCAATATAGACTGCTATTAAACTTCACATTTATCTTCCACATCTCACAACCACAGACCTGTTAAAATGTAGATTGACAATAGTACATTTTGCTGTATGCAAAGGAGTGTTACCACCGTCAGCTAGCTTGCGATGCCTACAGAGCATGCTTAGTGGCACTAGATGTAATGCACTGCACAGTAGGCTTAGCTTTACTAACCTGTAGGTCGTTGTAGCCTAGAAGGGGACAATAGCCTGATGTTACACAATTTACACATATAATACACTTGTCACTTACACAAATAAATCACAGTAATATCCTATTTTAAGCTGAATTTACAACATTTCAGACAAAATTTAACTCGAATAAAAAGTAGAATGGTGGAACCATAAGTTGGTCACTTTAAAAAGTATTGTAAACAGTGTACATGTCATACATTTTGTATGCAGTGACTGACACAAACTATCGACCCACTCAAAAAACTAACTGACTCTAGGCACTCTCACTATATATAAATATATATATGATTAACTTTCATACCAACTTCTGGACATTACCGAGACATGTATTTACTGTCAAAATTTCTGATGTTTTCTTTGTAAAATTGGTCCTTTGCTGTTACACTATGTAAATTGCATCAGATTAGCCACACAAAAAAAGTAGAACAGGAGGGACCACTTTTTGCGGAGTGATGATTGGTCTATATGATGTCAACACTCATAACCAAAAGATATTTAGCATAACACTCACAATCAAAGTTCCAGCCTGCCACAATTTAGTCTCTTCAGTGCCAATCTTGGTCGGTAGAAGCTGAGATGTTCCATTCACAGTCACCTTTCCATCTCTTTCAAACCGAACAAGAGTCTTCATTATGAAAAAAAAAAAAAACATTACAAATAATTAATACCAGTTCTATGGCCAAATGGATTAACAGTGGCATTTGAAGCAAGGAGGCTGAGTAATCAAGAGCAGATTCCATCCCCAATCACATCAGGGCAACGTGGGTTTTTCACCTGAGAGCATTCTCCAGTTTTCTTTATCTGAAATGACCTCTAAATTGAAAAGATTCCAAACTTGATCCAAAATGCTTATTTGGAAGCCACCCAACATAAACTTTGTTATCCACAGATGGATCTGCCTTTAGAGTTTCTCCCACTTTTGTGGTTGCTTGGTGTTGTAAAAGAATTGCCACAGAGCATGAATTATTCTAAATAATGTTAACGCACAGTATCTTTTAAGTCTTGTACAATTTTTGGAATATAAAAGAACAATTCTGCTAGCTGGCACACACAGTACATCACGTAACACAAGACTGAGATTTGGCTAAGTTGTGGTTAATCTTTCAAGATTCCTAATCAGCACATTTATAGATTGTACTAAAAATCAAAAAGATAGAAAGGATTCAACTCTTGTAGAAATTAACCTGCAACTGAAGACAGAAGCAGGTTAAACAGCTTTGTGCTTGATAAATACTCCAACTTCAAATGTAATATCCCAAGCATCTTCCATTTCTTCCATACATTTTTACAAAGCAAAACCCCCAAAACACCTGCAGAATGCTATAAGTAAAATTCGAAACTTAACCACTTGGGAGACTGTGTAGAAGCAATTAAAAGAATCCTGTGGACCCACATTGCTTTTAGTGTGTCCAGAATTTAATGGAAAAAGGCTGACGAAATTTTGATTCCATTCCTGTTTGTTTAGTCCTTCAAATACTCCAGCATGTGAATTGTTTTTTTTATCATATATATATATATATAAAAACTAGAATCAAGCACATGCAATGCCATTCTTTGTGATCAAAGTTTTACTAGTGCTGTTCCTCTTTTCTCAATCTATCATTTTTTACTTCCCTTTTGAAAAGGTCTGCTACTTTGACAAGGTATTCCATGCTCAGTGTGTATTCCGAGTATGAACGAAGCAGATTTTTAATCGGTTAATGGAAAGGAAAATGAAAAACAAAAGACTGGTCATCAATGCTAAGCTACTTTCATCTCAAAAATTGAGACTGTATTAATATTCACGAGAAAGTTCATGTTCCTCTGTAACCTGTAAAATGTAAATTAAATCTGATCTGTTTCTTTAAAGGGCATATATAAACCTCAGAAACTTACATTTCCTTCTACTCCTTCTAGTTCAACCTCCAGACCAGTGACTTCTGATAACTCTTCTCCACCAAGTAACTCAGCATGTTGCGTCAGCACCTTGAAACTAGGTTTACTTTCACTGCAATCCCTGGCAAAAACAAAGCGACAGTTACCTGCCATGGTGAAAAGTCTTCCATCAAACGACACCATGTGAATATTGCCATGGACCCTTGCATACCTATATCTTGGCAAATCAGGTGCCTGCTGAGTAGAATGTTTAATGGTTGTGCTAACTCCACCATAAAGTGTTGTGGGTTCCAGAGTACTTGATTGTGGTACTTCCACAGATGTTGCAGAGAGTGTGGTTGTGCTTACAATAGTTGTGTGAGTTTCTGTAGTTGATTTCTCTCTCGTAACCGCTGTGGAAGACTTAGTGGTTGTTTCCACATCAGTTGTAAGTTGATCAGTAGTTGGTTTGTCTGTAGTGGCTACGGTAGTAAATGCAGTTTTGGACTCCTCTGTGGTGGTCAATTTTGTGGTAGTTCCAGTGGTTGTCCCTACAACAGTTGTTGATTGCTCAGCAGTTGTCTCCTCTGTGGTCACTGCTGTGGTAGGTACAGTGGTTGTTTCATCCACAGTTGTTGGAAGCTTTGTAGTTGGTTTATCTGTTGTCACCATTGTCCCAAGTCTAGTAGTTGATCCAGCAACACTTGTAGTGGATTTCTCAGAAGAAGGTTTCACTGTTGTCACCAGTGTGGGTAATCCTGGGGTTGTTGAAGCAATAGTCGTTGTTGATGCCTCGGAAGTTGGTTCTTCTGTGGTCACTGCTGTGGTTGGTACAGTGGTTGTTTCATCCACAGTTGTTGGAAGCTCTGTAGTTGGTTTATCTGTTGTCACTTTTGTCCCAAGTCTGGTAGTTGATCCAACAATACTTGTAGTGGATTTCTCAGAAGAAGGTTTCACTGTTGTCACCAGTGTGGGTAATCCTGGGGTTGTTGAAGCATCTGTAGTTGGTTCTTCTGTATTTGTTGCTGTGGTAGGCACAGTGGTTGTTCCATCAACAGTTGTTGAAAGCTGAGTAGTTGGTTTCTCTGTTGTCACTGTGGTCTGAAGTCTAGCGGTTGATCCAATAACACTTGTAGTGGATTTCAAAGTAGTAGATTCCACTTTTGACATCACTGTGGTTGATGCGGGGGTTGTTGAAGCAACAGTTGTTGTTGATGGCCTTGTAGTTGGTTCATCCGTGGTCACTGCCATGGTAGAACTAACGGCTGTGTTAACATTAGTTGGTGATGACTGCTGCTGTGTTTGTTCCTCTCTTGTCAGTATTTCAGAGAATATGGTGGCAGTTGCAACAATTTCCTGTGTAGTTGGTCTCCCTGTTGTTACCATTCCAACGAGTTAAAAAAAAATGAAAAATACATCTAGAATATTTAATAATGGACAAAATAATCTTTTGTAATAGTTTTTTGCAGGACCTTCTATATTAAACCCTGTTATGCAGTCAATGCAACCATTTACACCTCTCTTTATAACAATAATATTTATTATCTCATGACTACAACAGAGAATAGGAAAGACTGTATTTCTTTTGTCAGTTGGGGAGTAGCTACTCCTTGGGTTACCTACAGTGTGCTACCCTGGAGTGACTGTAATTGATCACTTAGGGAGGGGTCAAAACATGTGTGGGTGTGGCGGGACAAAATGCATTTCTTTCCAGGTTTGTTTTTATAAACTCCATGCTAACTCAATGTATGTGAGTTGAAGATAAATACGAGTTACAAATCTTGGAGACACACAGATGCATACATTATTCTGAATACAGCTTAGCAAAATTGGGGGTTGAAATCATGTGACAATGTTCTTGCTAGAAGTTTTTTAATGCAGAAAACTTCCTGGTTTCCCCAGTATGCAATAATTATGTCCTGATGAAATATCATGCAAAACACTTGTAAAAGAAACAGGAGGATTAGATTTGCAGAACTTAGGTGTTAAATTTTGAAATAAGAGAGGACTAAGAATACTTCTTAAGCCCATGTCCCATTTTTTCTATTTCAACTAGCCTTTCAACTTTCAACTAGATGCTCAATTACAAAGTTGGAGATGAAAATTATCTTGAGAAAAACATAAAAATACTTTCTTTTCTTTCAACCAAAATCCACCACAACAGTTTAATGGATTTGAAGGTTGAATTCTCATTTTAATTCAAACAATCGGAGTGTCATCTTTGTAGAAAGTTCAGCTGTTTGTTGAGTCAAAATAGATTTTTGCTCCCTGTTCTTTTCAGTTTTCATGACCATGACATAAAGTGTCTCTTTCTTAGATTATGGTTTCTTCAGCGCTAACACTGGAATGGTTTCTGGTTCCAAGACAACTCCCCTTTCAAACTTCTGTCCAGACAATTTCCACCCAGACAATTCCCAACCTGGACAGTTTTCCCTCAGACAATTCCCATTCACCCTTAACTAAACCCTAACTTTTTCCAAGTTTTTCCTGAGGGGATTTAGGGGACATGTCCAAGAGGAGTTTTCTTGGGTGGGAACTGTCTGGGTGGGATTTGTCCAGGGAGAGTTTTCTGAAGGGAAACTGTTCTGGGGAAAGTTGTCTGGGTGGAAACTGTCCTGGGGGAGGGGGGGTTGTCTGGTCACCCTGGTTTCCTATTGACAGACAAATTGTTTGCAAATTGTTGCTTTATGAAAGATTTAAGCTTCTTCAACACCTGTCCATCTGTATCAACTGTTAACTGTCAACCAGATGTCGAGGTCTCAGGTGATCTAATTCAACTCACGAACTTCCTCAAGGGCACCTTGCTATAAACAATACGTGGGTAAATGGATCTTTTGTTCTTGCTGCTAGGCTGCCATAATCTAAAACAGGCTTCCTCAATTAATTTTGCTGAAGAGCCACATGGCGAAGTTATGTCGATTCAATGTGCCAGTGATCGCCGTCCTGGGGAGGGGTAGAAGGGGAGGGGGAAATTTTTGTGTTTCAGAAGGGGCTCAGATGCAAAATGGTACATTGTTTTGTCCTATTTTCCAACCAAATTATTACACAAATTTTCTATCTGTGGGATGAATAATGTTGGTTAACGCATCTTTCGAAAACATCCCGAAGAGAGAGTTTTTGCATCAGATTCAAGAAAATACCAAGAAAAAGCAATTTGCACTTACACCCTTTACCTAGTGGCTGAAATGGCAATGAGAAGATCTGGCAATTTTGGAAAAAATCTGGGGGAAAGGCGACTGTGGATAATGTCATTATATCTTTTTGTTGGGCTTGTTCAAATTGTTGTTTTCATTGTTTAATAATCTTCTAGTACCATAGTTTTTGAGCGCCACCCAAACCCACGTCGCGCTGCACAAGTGGCGCGCGCTGCCGTTTGAGGAAGCCTGTTATAATGGCTTCAGTGCCATTCTGTCTCATACAAACATCACTCCTTCCTAAGAGCACTCCTTCCCGAGGGAACGTAGGCAAAATACTCTCAAGCCCATTGAAAGCCAAGGAGGACATTCATAGCTTGCTACTATGTACAAAGTTCATTACATTGTGCTCAAAGACTCTGATAATGACCCATGCAAAATCATCCATGCAAAGCAGTCTTCTCTGAAGATTTTTGTTCACATTACCTGTGTATTTACATCAAGTCTTACAATGCGTTTCAAAATGACGATAACCACCTCCAGTATCCTGGGAATTTGCTAAAGCTGCTGATTCAGCTAGCTCTTTTTAACAAAGCATACTTCAAAGCACTTCTCTAGTTATCATCTAACACTTTGCCCTTTGTCTACCATTAGTGTAACATTAAAGGAAATATTGAGCAGTCTCACCAATATGACTTTGAGAAAGTCGCTAAATCTTACAAATCGCCTCTCATTTCCTTTTCAAGTATCTTTCATGTTTTATTTAAAAACATAAACACTGCATCCAAAAAGGGAAACCAAGGACCTGTGATGCATGAATTTAGCAATTTAAATTACATAAATATTGTCACATGATTAAAGAGCCAGACATGAATTAGGATACAGGTCTGTATGAGTAGACTAATTCAGACTGGGATGACTGCACTGCCTCTTTAAGTTATCTCAACCTCTACATTCTCTTATAAATGCTCCATCAGAAAGCAGCTGATAAAAGTCCTGCAAGACTTCGTATTGGACTATTTATCTTTTTTCAAGATCAGCACTGGCCAATACTTGTAATCTTCCCTCTAAATCAGTATCGCTAAAATTTTCCTCAAATGTCACTACATTTCACCTCAAATGCTAATGCCACCTAACGGATATTTCTAGGGGTGTATTTTTATACAACATAATGCTTTTTACCAACTGTATCCACAATACCTCTATATACTGAATAGCATAGTGGTGGAATACACACTGCACTGAAGCCTGTGGTTTTGAGTACATATACGACCAGATCCTTTCTAAAATATCTGTATCGGATTGGTATCTGTCAATATTTGAGAATTAAGTAAAATATATAATAAAGGGACAAGGGTGATTGGTGGTGTAGGTACAACACTAAAGACAGATACTTAACTTAGCTGTGCTTTATGTCAAGGCTTGTCTTGAATCACCCAGGGTAGACAGGGAGGGAAAGGTAGGGCATTTCAAGGGTCTAACCCTCCATCTATTATCAGCTGGTGAATATTAAGGGCCTTATCTCACCTCCCTATGAAGGACAACAACTGCATTTGAGGAAGCTTGTACATGTA
>JAAAJZ020593188.1:0-11395 GCA_010015985.2 Actinopyga echinites | reverse complement strand
AACGTTGGCTGACTGCCGGTCTGTAACGGGTCTGTGGCCTATATGGTTGCGCAGCGTACATAGTTTAACATACTCGTAGCAAAAAAAAAAAAAAACAAAAACAAAAACAAAAAACAAAAACAAACAAAAACAAAAAACAAAAAAAATCTGCAGGATGGTATCTAAGACTGCCTACAGAGGACACAAGCTGCATATGCCAACAATCGTTTGAGTTCATGTACTGTTTTCATTTGTTTTCTACGGTTACGCTTTTATCTAGCTCCTTTGTAGTAAAAAACTGTCTTTGGGTCATGATTTTATCAAAGGAACGGAAGCACCGCCTGTTGTTCTGTCATTCTAATTTGTCAGGAAACGCGTATTTGGGCTTTCACGCAAAGCAGGGAAATTGCCATCATAAGAGAATAAGGGTAAGCAAAATTATCGCAAGGAGTGGGTAAGAGTATATAATCCAAAAATAATTACGGAAATGGCTGGTGGCAATTTTTTTGATGTACGGATATCCTTCAACTCACGTAATACTCAGTGACACTTTCGTTTTTGTGAATTTTACATCAAATACTTTAGCTAACTTATCAATACTACAATTAAGTACTGGCAAAACGAAGGACTGGGTTCACTGTTCTTATCATAAACACTTTCATTTTTCCGACAGAACATACAATCCACCAATCGAGTTCGGTGTAATGGACTGGATGCGGTTGACGTGGCTCGACGTGGCTGATTTCATTTGTCATAAATAATCTTATTGTTTCGATACACCATAACATGTCAGCTTTGCGGTAAATGCGATTTGCCTCAATGATTGATTTATCAAAAGCATCTTCATAAATTCGATAGATCACGTAACACTAGGGGCTCTTCATAGGGTCAATTTTTTTGGGGGGGGCTAACATCATCAAGTCAACGCCTCGACTACGGAGGCCGACACGATCGAGTGCCCCTTTCTAATCGATTTATTATCAACATTTAAATGATCCGAAAAGATAATCCAAGAGAAAGATTTTTGTATGAGTGGGGTAAGGTGTCCTTTTGAACATAATAGGGGAAATGTTCCTAACAGTTTCATAGCGCGCGAAGCACGCGGAAATTCTTGGTAGGCATAAAATATTCTTTGTCAATGTTAGTCACAAACAGGGGAGTCTCACTGAGTGAGCAGAAAGCAAGTGTAGGAGCAGCTGACCCCTATAGAAAGGGGTAACGTGCATGAACATGCATGATGTACTCACCCCATTTGCCTGATGAAGTAGTGAAATACTCCGGGTAGTTCAAGTACTTGCAACAGAAAGACATGATGGGTTCAGGTTTGAGGGCCCGAAGCTCTAGGATATTTAAAAATGCGGGCATTGGAAGTAAGAATTTGGTGGTACCTGAAGCCTATTGCACACTCACACACACGTGCGCACGCGCGCGCACACCCTCACTGGCTTATGAGGGTTTGTACACAGGGTCCGGTAAGGAGTTCTCCGGAATTCCCCATCAGCGTAGTTGCCCGGGAACCAGGTCACTAGACGTACATGAATGGAGAGCGGGCTGCTTTCCAAGGCAGGCACATACAGCCGCGCTAAACACGTTTAACTTTTATGAATTTTCGGGTAGCTACTTGCAGTTTCGAGCCACTCGTGAGCAAGACAAGACGTGCGAGCCTCGAGCTTTCGCCGGCTGCCCAGTACCCGCTTAGGATACGGTTGTGAGTGCACACACACAAATAAATACTGTAAAGGTTAACGCATTTTTTAGCTAGCTAATTCTAAGATGCATACAATCACTAGACCATTATGATGACGCAAGGGGCTTTTGGGTGGGTAGGATAAATGATGTTTCAACTTTTGAACAACAAATTTACTCACCACTGTCCTGTATGTTGTAATCATGATCGGAGGGTAGAGCGTGGCCTTAAGAGTTAACTTTTTGTGGAACCGGCCCATGGATGACCGAATATTTCCATACAAAGGTATTATTAATTGTTTCAAACAATAGGTACAAGGGAAGGGTTGTGTACTAATCCTAAAAGAGAGGTGCCGCGAAACATGAGTCTTACTCTACATTAAAAGGAGAGGTTACCGTCAGAAAAAGTTTGAAGTTTGATGCTGGCTTAAATCGTTTTAACATTTTTAGCAATTTGATCGCAGTTTGTGTATTTTCTAATTGATTGACTATATTTTTCTATTTTATATTACCTTTTCTTTTTAACTTTGAATGTTTTGCTGCAGGGCGACAAATTTCCATTTTTCTGGAAGAAATTAATTAATGTTATCTTATCTTTTATTATGCCTATTTAAGGCCAGAAATAACTTAATGAAAAGTCAATCTAGATATACAGATAAAGTTTGATATGGCCATATTTAAGCCAGCAATAAGGTCATGAAGAGTCCATCCAGATACACATTAAAGTTTGATATGGCCATATAAAGCCAAATATTACTTGATGAAAAGTCAATCCAGATCATCATATAAAGTTTGATATGGCCATATCAAGCCAGATATAACTTGATTATATCCCATGCCAGGTATTCAAATCAAGGATTAAATGACCATATCAAGAAAATCCTCTTCTACGAAATATGCAAATAAGTTCTTCTTTAATTCCAAACTTTTCATTTTTCTATCTGGTACTTGAATCTCAATTTTTTTTTTTTCATATTTACACCTTAATTGGGTGCAGTACCATAATATACATACCGAAGCGCTAAAATGTTCAAGCTACTGGAAATACTAAATGTTTGATCCTGTATTTGTTCATTTTATATTCAGAAAGTAAAATAAGATAAATCATGAAGTTGTATACAACATAAACATCACAAAACGCATCAAAGTCACATTTCAGTTCACATGGCACTGAAATTTATTCAAAAATAGAGAATTTTAAAGACTTTTTTCTGTTCCCTGTTTCATAAGACTTCAAAATTCTGTACCAATTCAAACTTGATATTAAGGAAAACTCCGTTTTACTATTCAAGAAAGCTCTTGATGCCCTAATGCAAGAACGGATAGCCTTTACATGACAGACCTATGACGGTCTGAGGGCTGAGCGGTTAATAACGTTCAGTTTGGTGACCTTCAAGGTCGTGTAGCTCCTTCCGGAAGCAGTATCATTTAATTTTTCGCTCGGCCTCCAGCCGAAGAGGCCTTTGGCAAAAGTATCATAATTTTCTTATTCTAAGTGCAATGCAGATATGCTCTACTGACAAACAGGGCTAGCTAGACTAACTCCTAGCCAAGTTCCACACATGGGGCAGGTATGGACAGAATGTAAATTCCCAGGCATGCGCCAGGTATGGATCGAGTTGCCTGAACTGGAGTTGCGATATATGGGCCATATCTGGCCCAGATAGAGGCTACCCATATATAGTTTTATATGAGCCACGTATGGCCTTTATTTATACCATGTTAATTTTGGCCCATTCTGGTTACATTACTTTGTATGGGCCAAATATGAACTTGTGGACCAGATATGGAATCCCTTTATATGAACCATATATGTAATCACTCTATAAAGATCAGATATGGAATCTCTTTATATGAACCATATATGGAATCACTCTATAAAGATCAGATACGGAATCCCTTTATATGAACCATATACGGAATCACTCTATAAAGATCAGATATGGAATCCCTTTATATGAACCATATATGGAATCACTTTACAAAGATCAGATATGGAAGCCCTTTATATGAACCATGTATGGAATCACTCTATAAAAATCAGATATGGAATCTCTTCATATTGGCCATATCTGATCCAGATAAAATTTTGGACTAGAAAAACTTTTATCAGGAACAGATATGGCTTAGATCTGGTTCTGGCTTACATCAGGGTTATACCTGCCCAAGCATTATCTTGCCAGATGTAAATCCCATTTCTGCATCAGATATGGGAATTTCATATCTGGCCCATGTCTGGATTTCGAGTAAGGGTAAGGTGCATTGTACAGTAGGCTAGTATGCTTTAAAAAGATGCCACTTAACATTGTTAACTGGTTTTGAAGTATCATTAGGCTATTTGGACACACTAAAGGAAAATTATTAAAGGCTATGGACACTGTCATTCGCATTTTTGGATGAATTACTTCTAATAAATTCATCATACATGAGCAAAAGAAACAGCATTGAATAGAGAACAAAGAAAAGGGTGACAATTACATTCAGGGTCTAATATTATACAATGATAGAAAGTCAACTTAATCACACCCACATTCTGAGCCTTTCGCCAAATACAATAGTAAACTTATTTTACTGTTTCTTCCCTCCCGTTAGACAAACAGAACCACATTTCTTAGATCGATATGCAGATCCCCCGCAAAATAACTTCCTAATCCCAAAATATACAAATAAGAATCCCTTACTGGAAATCCAGACAGCTTTGAATTAACTTCTTTTCAATTTCTGTAGAACGTTAAATCATTGATGAAAATTTCCAACCACTTCACGGAAAAATTATGATGTGTACCGTGTTGCAAAGAGATTTGTTGTTGTTGTTGTTGTTGTTGTTGTTGTTGTTGTTGTTGTTGTTGTTGTTGTTGATAGGCCTTCATAGCCGGTAAATTACTAGATAGTATACAATTCATTTTACGATGTTGATACTTCCTAGGTTGACAACCCAAAATTGCTATTGTTTTAGTTGAAACTTGCAACTTTTCTCTTTTGGAAAAAATAGATATGGAATATTTTTCAACTGGAGAGGGCGCTCGTCCAAAGGAACACCTACAGTCATATAAAGACGACACTTCAGGTAATCATGAATATTATCTTAAATATCTGCAACCTCTTATTCGGAATGAAATGAAGTTATTTTGCTGTACAGTATCAAAAAACATAGAGTAAAAAAGTATAATCTTACCTTCCACAGGTTTTGGAAAGTTCCTCATTGATGTCAAGAATTCCCTCACAACCGAGAACGTTCGGATGTTAACGACGGCGCTGGACTACAAACCCGCAGAACGTGATAAAGTGGAAACCAGTGAGGATCCTGGACACGTGTTCGTCCATTCATTGAAGGAAAAAGCAATAATCAGTCAAACAGATGTTTCTGTCCTCACCAAGAATCTTACATTTTGTGGCCTTCACGGTGTTGCCGATGACGTAAACAGGTCATTTAAGAGATATCAGTCTGAGATCACGAAAGCTCATCCAAGCAAGTCACAGGAATGTGAAGGTACGGTTTATTAATAGCCTTTGTTAGAACATTTCGGGAATTAAACATAACATACGGGACGCAAGAAAATGTTCCTTGCACATATTTGGCGAATACATACATCGGATTGCGTTATTACTACCCGACTTTAATATAGTCATTATGCAAAGCAAACTGTGCGAATCCATGAAAGAACCAGGGTGGGAGGAGGGAAGGTTGGGGGTTTAACATAGTATCTGAGGACAAATGCTCCCAACGTACCTAACACATTGAGGCCCAAGGGAGGAAAAAATGGTTGATCGTAACTTTCAAGCAAGTTGCAATTACAAGTCTTACTCCCTCACACGCAGCTATTTTTATGAGACCCCTGTTTTAGAAAACTGTTGTATGAGTAACTGCGTCACTGTATAAACATTTTTACAAGGCACTCTCCATTACTGCAGTTATAATCCTGAAAAGGTGGAGGGGAGAGAAAGGTACCCAGCATCCTTACAAAAACAGTTTGGCTATGTCTCGAGTAGTAACGTAACAAGACAAAATGTGGCAGCGGGATAGATGGCAGGGGCGCCAAAATTTAGTCTGCAGCTAGCAAGGGCAACTTTTGTACCTCTGCAACCTACCTGATTTGTGTGGAAGACCGGGGAGAGGGGTTTATGGGGGCTCTTCCCTAGTCTTCTCTTTGTCTGTGAGTGATTGCTTATTGAGGTCGATTCCCGTACGCCTCGTATTGCTTCCACTTGTCACGACATTTCCCGAAATTTTGGATATTTCCACAGTTTACGACAATTTTGGGAAATGTTCCGGAAATTTCGGGTAAAAACAAGGAACGAATTATACCATATAACATTAATTAGGTCTAAAAACCGTTGAATCAGTAAATTTTGGGAAATGATCACAAGAATCCAGGAAATGTATCGGCTTTATTCGGGAAATTTATTTCTGAAATATGGAAACACTTTTAACATATCATAATATTACACGGCTTGTCATTAAGCACGTCTATCTGGGAAATGCATCATGGATACTTTGGCAATTACATAAATTTGCTCCAGTGAGTTCCACCTTTATTATTATTTTGACACGTTTCCAAACTACACTACAATGTCAGCCGAATTTAAAGTCGTAAAAATAAAGTGTAGCATATCTCTGCCGCACTGTGAAATGAAATCGTGACTTCAACCCGCAGGCTTGGGTGGACGGTTGCCGCAGAGGGCTAGCACGCAGAAAATGATTTTCGAACGACCGGTAATATCCATGGGGTTTATTCGCTACCCACATATTTTGCATGATTCCTTCCTTTTTAAGTGGGCTGATTGATTAAACAACATATACCTAAGCAAACCCATGCGACATGAAATTGATTGTGGTGTTTAGATACCTATGTATGACTTGTTTCAAAAGCATTCAATAATCACGTCTGTAATTTGTATTTCTTTTAGAGAAGAAAGTTGTGTTCATTAGAGAGCTGAAGAATAAGTACAATAACCTATGTGGGGGAATACAACCAGTCCCTTTTCTACGGAAAAAATATAACATCAATGAACTTTTCGTTGAAAGTAGAATCGAATTTTTGGAAGAAACACGAATAGAGAACCAGGAGCAAGGTAGGTGGAAGCCACTTAAGGATTACAAGACGATTTTCACCGACTCAAGCGTCCGAGCAAAAAGGCGAATTATAGATGGAGAGCCAGGCTACGGGAAATCAACACTTGCTTTACAATTAACTCATGACTGGTGCCACAAAAATTTCCCTATGAGTGGTGTCGAAATACTGATTCTTCTTCGACTGAGACAGCTAAGAAATGTACAAACAGTTTACAACGCAATCAAGAGGCTTCTCCTACCGAAAGATTCCTCACTGAATGAAGACGACATTAAAAGCATTCTTGACGATTCAACCTCCCTAGTCTTGTTAGACGAATATGACGAATATTCTGATCGAGGGAAGCAAGTATCTGACATCGAGCTCATCATCAGGGGCGACATGTTTCAGAAACATGAGGTTGTTGTACTGACGAGGACATCTTGCATACCTCTAAATCCTTCATACGACACTAAGCGCATAAGGTTGACTGGGTTTGACGCCGATGCAAGACAGGCGTATATTCAAAACGTTGTGACACACAATGATCATGAAAAGGCTGAGGAGCTGAAAAGGTTTCTTACCGAGAATCCAGTACCTGCTGATCTTTCCAGAGTGCCTCTGTTCTTCGTTATGATTTCTCATATGGCGTACGAAAACAGGACATTCCAGAATTTGAGTACTGTCACGGGAATTTTTCGGCGAGTAGTTGCTTGCTTTCACAGCCACGAAGAGATCAGGGAGACAGATGGACACATACTTACACGAAAACGACTCAAAACAGACCATAGCAAGCTGGACCAAGTGGCTTTCGAGGGACTAATCGGAGATCCACGACAAACTACATGGGACAAAGACGAACTTATGAACATGTTGGGAGACGACCTCTACAACGGGTATGTCCGCATAGGCATTTTGCAAGAAGAAGAATCTTTCGATGATGAAGCAATTGACTTTAAAACAGAGACCAGATTTTATCATGATTTGTTCCTCCAGTGGTACGCTGCGCATTATTTAGCTAACGAAACTGTGCGTCCCGAGGCAGAGCTTGATCCTGACTGGCCACAGAAGTTACAGTTGCTGAAAAGTCTAGATCCACATGATGTCCAATATATGTATCGATATGCATGTGGTTTGAACAGTCACGCTGCACTAAGGATCATAGAACTCTTAGGAGGGAGTAATTACTATGGACACTGTACACTGTTATGTATTGCGGAATGGGGTGGCAGCCTGGGGGACATTGTGAAAACAGTCGTTTTGCTTTGCTCCCGAGATATCCACATCGACAACAGGGACAGTCTACTTCTGCAGAAGTCTACCGTAGAAGTTCTCAAATTCGCCTCCGACAGAATGGTACGTTGGAGTAGGTGTCTGTCCAATATTAAATGTACAAACAGACACTTCCACGTGATTAAAAGTTTATATAAAAAGTTATATTCTGGAAAAATCGAAGCGTGCCATTGAGAAATGTTCGGTCCTTCAGTTACAGCATATGCACGTGTTCAATTCACTTCAGTATTGAAAAAGCATCTGTTTTTTTACATTTTTGTTACTGTTTTCGGGATATTTGTGCAGATCAAACGCTTTCCAATTTCAAATTTACTGTTTTAATGCCGGAAACCGTGTTGTGCTAACTTTGAGATTTTCGTTTCCTTTAAATTCTCTCAATGTAACGACAACATATTACACGATTAGGTAATTTCAAAAGTATGAGTTGGGTGACACACTAATGTAATGCACATTCATATAAAAAATTACTCAAACATTTTAGTACTGGAAGATCCAACATTCAAACATAGCGATTCAAATTTCAACTGGATAAGATTTTCATCTTTGGAAACCGCCTTGATGCCTAACAGGAATTATGACTTAGAGATGATAATGTTTTGAGATACTCGTATTGCAATGCATAGACAAAAAGTGAATCTGACACAGATCTATCAAGATTTTCATAATTCTTCAAGAATTTTATTCTCAAACGTAGACGAAAAGTCCCTCAGACCTCATTCACGTTTCACCCTTGCCTGACTAAAAGTCCATAATGGGCTTGGTTATAGTGGAGACGTGGGAACAGAGAGGTTAGCAACAGGAAAAGCCCTGAAAAATTGGGGGATAGTTTAAGAGGTAATTATGTGAAAAGTTGTGACTTGTTGTACGGATGATCACCTAAAAGACATAAAGTTTAGATATGACTATGTTGATTTTCAAGGTGTTTTATATTGCAAAGGGGAATCAGGCTTTTATGTAAAATCTGACAGTTCAATGGACCAAACATGTCTATTTACGAAGCACATGACGCAAAGATAAAAGTTGTGGTAACAATTTAACCAACTTTGGAAGCAGACCGCTTCAGTCGTTCAAACAAAAGAACTGAAAGAGTTTTTCTTAATGGACAATGCAAGTATCTTTCTCTGTTTCAGATCACTATTTCATCCGTGTGGCTTGATAACTGCCTCGATGCAGGTTTCTTATCTTCGGGGAAGCTTTTCTTAAAGAAACTGAACCTGACATTTCCAGTCATGACCAGTCTTAAGAAGCTAGTGGTATGGGAGGAAGGACTCGAGATAACGGAGGAAGGGACTGCCGGCATCTTGCAGTATTCAACAACTTGTTCAGAACTGAAGGAATTGTGGTAAGGTTTTCTTTTCATAGCAATGGTAGGCTTTTTTCAAATGCATAGAAAGTATTAAGGTTGGTTATTTGTTGTTACTTATCACGGCAATAATCTATTGTATTAAAGAAATTCTAATTTGCACAAGAGTTGTGAGTTCCCATTTGCTCTTTTTCTGGTTTGGTTTATTCTTTCTATCAGTAATGGATGTGTCGTTTACAGTTTAACATTTGCCTCCTGCAGAGAGGTAACGGTTTTTTGTCAATAACAAAGAGCAAAACCACGGTGTCATGCATGCTTTAGGCTACATATATTGGCATTGATAACTACCTGTAGAAGTTTAGTGCCAACAATATTCAAGCGGGAAAGGAAAGCTGCTATATTTTAGTAAATTGATATGCACTTACCATAAATTTCAATGTAAATATAAGGAATACTTCTACACTATTCTAGGGTGAAGGGCCCTAGCTTAATTGGAACATGGGGGCAGAAACTGGCAATAATACAAACAATGCAACTTTTAAACGATAAAACTGAAGCCATAAAACCCACGACCCGACGAGACTTCATCCAACTACGGATGAACATGTTCAACCAGGACGGACGGTTCACGAGGATACGGAAATCATTGAAATCTTAGTAGAGGGATGTTTCACACCGACGCGACTTTATCTCACGCTACGTCTCGTCGGGTTGCTTCGTGGGTAGTCTTAACAGTGTGGCTTAAAATGATGCGTATAGCACACCGGTCTCAATCATAAAGCAGGGGATCGACCTGCTTTTATTAAAACGAGAAGCAGTTAAAAATAACATGAAGGTAGTCAGCTTATGTAACTGTTTCCGTGTAAAACTAAACTTTGTTTGACTGCTCGTTTTTTTAATTAATATTAGAATCCTAGAGCCTCAACTAATGTTGGGATACTTTTTTTTTCAGTATCACTAAGAAGCAACCAATGAACCTGAATTCGTTTTACATGGCTTGTTCTCGTATTTTACTAACTTAATCATTTGACGACATCAAAGAAGTGAACTTCTAACCTTAATGTACCCACAAATTTCTTCAGTCTCAGGATCGCTGTGATAGTGTTCAAAATGAGACTGAAACGATCAAATCTCATTTAAAGTTTTATTCAAGCAGATCAGCACATGGAGGAAACGGAGATGGTCTGATGCAGCGAGAAATTATAGAAGTATTATTTAGGAGTTGCCGGGAAAACTTTCGCTTTCCCATGATTTTCAGTCTGGGGAGCCAATCATCAGGTCATCTATTTTTCTTGCCACTCTCGCAGAGGCTCATTTGCTCGTTTAAATATTACAATTGAATGTCTTGGACTTGCAAGAGGAGCGACGGGTGGGAAGTGGTACGGAAATCAGGTGTAAAATTTCTCCGGAGCGATCGCTTATTTTACATTAACAACGCACCATGATTGAAACTTTGTTCTTCTTCACCTTCTGTTATCTTTTCCATCTAGGTTTAGTCGATGTCTCCTTCCACAGACTGTAAAAGTTACTGAGTGCATGTCTGCCCTTAGAGTAAGAGACGCGGAGGGTAAGGTCATTAATGTTGCATTCAATGACAATAGACTTTAAAATTACACATCATGACAAGAAATAACAACTATTGACAGGGTTCAGATTATTTGTTAATGTCACTTGTGAAATTCATTCCCTTGTCACATCATCTGTTTTCTCTAAGTGTAACACAGTCATGGAAAGCTGAACTCAATATTGCCTGACATTATAATGTTTTGTCATTATTTACTGCAATTGATCAAACAACTCCAGGCCCTTACCAGACTTGGAGAGGGGGTGCAAACCAGACCCGGTGGGGGGCTTGTCCGTTTTGACTATTTAGCGGCTGTAATATAATCTACACATCATACAATTGATGGTCCATACATAACCAACTGCAATGAGTAAGTGTATACGTAAAAGGGGTGGGGTCTGAGGGGAGGGGATGTTCCCCTTTGAGAAATTTTTGCTCATTTCAAGTGGCTTAGATGCAAAATGGTGCAACATTTTCCTTCATTTTCCCCTTGACTGCATGATAAACTTTTATAGCAAA
>JAAAJZ020592085.1:0-11399 GCA_010015985.2 Actinopyga echinites | reverse complement strand
AGTGGATATCAAATCTTCTTACCTGTCAAATAACACAACATTTGCTTCTTGGACTACTCACTTAGCAGTTGTAGCAAGGAAAGTTGTCGAAAAAAAAAAGATTTCTTTCATTCGAATAAACATCTGATTGGCTGCACTGACAAGTTGTTAAGAGAATATTTAGGGCGGTTAGTATGTTCTCCTAGCTCTACCCAATATGGAAAACAAACTAAATGATCAGTATATGCTTTCAAATGATACATTTGGTCAATACAAATAGGCTGGAAAGCAGTTGCTATTAATTAAGATAAATATGCCTGAATGATCTCACTTACGTTAGCTTAAACGCATTCAATTCGTTCTCACCAGTTGTTAAATTTAGATTAATTAGCTTGATTTTAGAGTTTATAAACTATTATCGACTTACGAGTTTCTGTCAAGGTACGATGAACTTCAAAATGAGAATATGACGATTTAATCATTAAACTTTCATTGAAAATTAGCAGCACATATAACTTTATTACACTTAAGCCAAACAGCAAGGAAATAAACGACACGTGCGATTTGCGTCTTTCTTGTCTTACACAAGAACCATAATTTTCAACCCTACATACATAGTACAAATATATAGTCACAGACATTAACAGAGATAATATCATACATAAAAGGAAGTATTCATAAATTGCTATTGTTGTGATCTGATATATAAATGTTTGATTTTAATGACACTTGAAATACTATTTTATTGTTGTCTAACAAGACGGCTCAAATTAAGTTTTCATTTGTTTGAAGTTCGTGTTATTCACTATATTAAGAGACCTTTTTCTATGTACAGGGCCTAGACGACGGAAGAGTGTCTTGTCCAAAATATTTTTAGTTGAGTGCACATCCTTTGTTTGTCGGGTGTTTTGAAATCAAGAAGTATTTCTCTCTATTATTTGTTTAACCAATCACGGGTTGACAAAATCGTACAGCTTCTCAGTTGTAGTGTCTAGACGACGAGAGAGTATGCTGCCCATATTTTTTAGATCAAGGGATAAAATTAAGAATAAATAGTAGACGAAGGAAAAGAATAAAGTCCATGTTTTTCGTAATAAATATTGTTTTTTTTTTTGTCCTTAGGCATCACTTGAAACACTATTTTTTTCTAAATGAACATTCGTTGTATGACGCTTTTTCAATCACTTTGTCTAGACAACGGGAGAGTCTACTACCTTCGGTGTTGAGAATAATACGTCTTTTAATTTAGTATGTTTGCTAAAATTAAGTCCTTTAATAGTTTTTATTGTACATCGTATTAACAAGATGACACCCATCCTCATTAGCACTGTTCCAACAATGAGAAAGTATGCAGTCCTTACTGTTCAGGTCGAGGAATCACGTCAAGAAACAGAAATGTGTTGCAAAATGTCTCTTATTAATGCTCTTTGTTGTCAGATGACTGTAAACATTCTCAATATATGTATATGTAATCAAAGTAAGGCTCTTTCTCACCGGTGATAAATGACAGGACAGCGTGAATAAACATCACATATTTTTACATTTTTTTAAACAAAATTTTTCTACGTGCCTCGAGAGATCTACTTTTAGTCTTAATTTAACATTTTACAGCGAAATTCAAGGAGTAATATTGTTCCCAAACTAAACAAAAGGATTTCTTAGTTACAGTAACAGGCTAATGGTCACACCATGTTTGTTTAGGAGAGAGAGAGGTAACAACATCTCCCTGGTTAAAGGGTGCTGCACTGCAAATTTTGAAATGTAACAGATATAGAAAGCGTCTGGGAGCCAAAACAGACTTAGGATAAAGAAGCAGTTAGGAGGTGGATGCTTTTTTGACGCCTGACGCCTATTTGAACACTCATTTTCCTGAACGCCCGACGCGTCTAAAGTGTTCTGAGTCTGAACCCTAGCATTCCGAGTCTAAACGTTAGCGTAATGAGTCTGAACACTAGCGTCCAGACTCAGAACACTTTAGACGGGTCAGGTGTTCAGGAAAATGAGTGTTCAAATATGTTTAATAATAGCTTTTAATACCTTTGTGTTTCCTTAAGTTTTTTTTTCTTGTGCAGTGTTGCAACCAAACACATACATGTTCTAGACAGCGGTAGGTAATAATCCATGGTACTGAGCGCCCTATGATGGCTGGAAATATTGGAATGAAAACATCATCTGTACTAAAGTAGTAAACTAAATGATTATCGTTATCACTTTTGTCACACTACATGATCATTGGAGCAAAACGTGTTTTACGTAACCGACTACCCGCCATTATACAATAAAAAAAACATTGCGAAAAAGAACACTGCGCTCTGAAACTAACCGACCATTAGGAGCAAGGAACTACAGTCGGTAGATGAATTGAATATGGACCCCTTAAAGACCTTTCGACGGATAAAAATTAACAGGAGAGTTGTATTGAGCTCAACACTTGTCTTCATATAGTTATTAATATAGGTTCTCAAGTTGTTTATTCAACCATATAAATATCAGAATGGCTTGACCATTAGATGAAGTCAAAGTTCAAAAGTCAAAAAGGTCCATTTTCCCTTCATTGGGAAGGTAATATGGACCATAATTATTCATTCAGATGAACCAAAATGAACACTATTTCCAGCCAGTATTATACTTAGAATCGTGCTGTTCATTGACGAGGACTATATCAAAGACAAAAATCATTTAGTAAAGTCTTAAGGAGGACACCCACGCCATAATAATAATGAGCACTGTCCAGTAGTAGAAACAACTGAATCGGAAAACTTAGTGTATATGATTTCATATACCGGTTTTGCTAAACTCATCAAATAACATGCATATGACAGAAGTTAGCTAATTTAATCATAGTTACTCCTTCAAATAATTTTATTTTATTTAAAACTTACTTTCTGAAGTGTAACTTGTGCTCTGATTATCGCTTGGCATGCACATATGTACATATGTATTGTTGTGAGTACTTCATACCTATGTTAAGATAGTCACATGCATGTCACACATGGGATCCGTTTTCCCTTCATACTAACTTTTTCACAAGCGTCAAACCATGTTGGTTATTACACACTTAATCAGTGAATAGTGTTCGATGACTAGTGCCCAACATAACAAGTATGAGTTGCAATGCCAGAAGTACATCAGCGTTAAGGGTTTAGGGTTATTTCTTGACAAATCTTCAGTTTGGTCTGTACCGTGAAATCTCAATGCACAGAGCGACGGTGATGGTATGGAAGTAAAACATATCCCCTTTCGCCCATGTACAGAAATCTTCTTTGGGGTCGGTTTTACTCTCAGGGTCCGTATTCCCTTCACCTACTCTAAATGGTTCATACAGTATCCTCGTCCCATTTCCCCATGAACATGTGAACAAAAACGTGGCTCTTAGTTAGTTGAAATTACAAAAAAGGACTTTTTTCGCTGCAACTAAGCTAAATTCTCATAAGGTCGGAGTAGATTATGAAGCTTGATATTACTATGACTCTACACGTTTACGTTAAGAGAATACAGATTTTGTCAATTTCTGGAAGATGTTAGTCTGAAGATGTGTGACGAGGCCGGTTCCTCCTTCCGCTTTTAGCAAAATGTAACAATTACTGTTTTCATTTTGAACGAATACACTTAGTTAAAGGAAGACTAATTTTATTTTCTCCAGCAATTATGGCCCACCTATTTTTGAATTTTAACTATTGTTTGACTTCACGTTTTATAAAATACCAGCAATAGTTATACGGTGGAATCAAGACAAATCAACCCATACTCTTTCACACAATTTTTGCTGTAAAAATACGAAGTTTAAGGTTATTTTAGCATTAAATCTAAAGCATGAGCAGGATCTTTACATAAACGGTTGTTCCAACGTACGATATATATGCGTTTGATTTGTCTGCACGTACCTATTTTTAAATGTTTCCTTATTGAATCAGTGCGCTTACACAAGGCTACAAAATTTTTGCGATTTGATATTTTGTTGACAAAGGTGAGTTAGAGCAAACATTCTCTTAAAATGAGTTTATGGTAACTTTCTAGGAATTGTTTTTAATACTGTTTTGCGGGCTTTGTTAAAAACTCCTTTAGCTATTTCTGCCTTTTCATATATCTGTGTAAGTCACTTAGAAAAAAAAAAAAAAAACTTGCAATATTGTTCATTGTGGTAATGGGGAAACTGTAAAAATACATTTCTGGTAAAAGGCAAGAGAATGAAAGAAAAAAAAAAATGAGACAAGAAATTAAAAGCAAAAATGTGTAGTTGTTGATTGAAATATGCTCGAATACTGAGGAACTCATTAACTTCTTCTAGATCTGTTGAAGGGAAAATTATATATAGCAATGTCCTAAACATGTAATTATTAATTTATTTTGTTTAATATGCAGTGCATTTTTTGCTTTTGGGTAATCTTCTTTCTATACACTGCAAATTTGCTTGAAAGGGTGTCGTCTCACAGCTTGGTATTTGAAAACAACCAAGCAACTTATAGTCAAAGAAGAAAAAAACTAGGTAAAACCAGAGAGAGCAAATTTTTGCAGGTTTAACTAAAACAAGAAGGATTTTAAAAAGCCAGGGTCAAGGAAGGTACAAATTCCATCTGGGCCCATTTTACCAAAATTAGCAGGGTTTAACTAGGCTCATATGGATTGTTTCCATATTAAGTCGAGTTGTAAAGAGTTATGTAACTCCTCCGTGGATTGACTATTTTCAAGTCGGTTAGTCAAGTAGGTTTAATCCAAACAATATATCAGAAAAACTTATTAAGCCGGAATGAGCTAGATCTCAGAAAGATTATAGCTAGTTTTCAATTGGATGTGAATTCAAATAGAAAAAAGCTAAGAAAAACAAATCAACTGTGACGCAAACCTCGAAGAAGATGATCGTTACCTGAATATCAACATTGAATATTAAGGACTGTTGCCCTCGCAAAGTGGGCCGAACTTTTGATCGACATATTCGTTTACTATTATCGATATTGAATTTCCACTAACTTTTTATTAAGCAGGCTACAGCATTGCTGACCCAACACATTGTGTATTCTAACATTCTGAACGATTGTCCCGTGGCTAGAATAAGGTTATAGAATTGTTGTAATTGTTGTAAACTTCCGTAACATAGTAGCGAAAAACGGGCTCCAAAGATATACAGTACGGTATCCTTTCAATAACATTGCTAAAGTTTGTAATATGAAGAATTTTTTTACGTAATCTTAGTGGCCTGTTTAGTGGCTCTAAAATTTTCACCTGCAGCGGAAGTTTGCTCGTAGATTTTGTGAAATATTCCCCCACCGATGGAAAACCGACAGAACAGGAAATTAGTGAAGTAACGTTTTAGTCTAGGCGACTCTCAATTACCGCCTTTCGGTAAGAAACATGTACCCTAAAATATAAATTATGATATTGTATGTAGGAATTTTTCTTCACCACAATCTAAAGGATATCTCCCTCTTAAAGTCCGCATATAACATGCTCCATTCTGTAACACTGATATACCTAGCAAAAACCAATATAAATGTTTAACTAAACCAATTAGACAAATTAAGCCAATTTTGCAACTATTAGTCTATAAGCCCATATTTGTTTAACTACTCGTTTGCTTTGTAAACCCCCTTTTATACTGTTCTTAATTGACATTGGTTCAATAAAATCTCGAATGAAATTATTTACTTTTTTGAATGATGCTGAATGATGCAATCACCATTGTGTCGTATTTCACTGCACTATCCTTGGCCAAGTCTCATTTTATTTTCCAAGTCATATGTGCCAAGTTTTTCGGAGACATTAGGAAGTATGCACTTATACTTCCCTCGCTAAACAAGTGCTTTTTCATAGCAGACTTTGGACTGCCTCATGCATTTTTTCGATATCGTGTGTATAACTATCTTCCTAACAGGTATTGTAAGAGCCTACAAGAACGTACAAACTGACGTCGCTTGATACGTATATAAAAATGACAAAATTAACCTTACTAGAGTTTCCAGGGGGATAGTGAGAATTGTTCATTGTCATCTAATAACTGACCGTCGAAAAGAAGTTGAAGAATGTGAAAAAGGGGAAGCAGAAAAGTAGAAGAAGGGTTATAGAGAAAGGGAAGGAAAAGACGGGAAAGGAAAATAAACAAGGAAGGTAAGAAGATGTTCTCAACTGGTCAATGCTACCGTTATTATGACAGTTGAAATATTTTCACCATTTCTTTTAACAACGTCAGTGATCAATTAAGAAAATCGTAAAAAGGATGAGATTATCGGTTATGACTAAACATCCAGGTTTCCTTTTTTATAGATTCACTTTAGGTTAACCTCCTTTAAAATTCTTATTCATGTCCATTGTGAGAAGACTTTACTGCAACGGCTTAGCCCAGTCTTTTTTTTTTTTTAATTTTTCCATTATCCTGACAGCCTAAACTAAAGATTAAATTAGACATATGATGCAATGTGAAAAAAGTGACAATTTGGAATGATGCCAACGACATCTTTAAATGACAAAGATTTGACACAAGATCAATAGTAAAGTTGGTCGAAATTGGACAAATTATTGAAATTAAAAGAGGAAGGGGACAAATCCTACCACACTTGCCAAATAATAATGACACCGGGTGCATATATATTGTGCCGGTATGTAGGCAATCCTGATCACTGGCGCAGTACACATAGCCCCTACTTATTGTGCCAGACACACCTCATCTAACGTGGCAGCAACCAAACGACGACCTCGTGAAATGTTAGCTCACAGACACCTGTTTAACACCTAAGTGGAGAGAGACAAATTGATATAAGCCGTCTTGTCCAAAAATAAAACGTGATTTAGTGCCCAAGGGGCGAACAGGCAAGGCTTGGATCGCAAATCCGACGCCTTGGAAAAATCCTCACTACTCTCTATATTGTAAAGACATATGTGTTTTCTCCTGGCCTCGGCAGGTAAGAAGAACATTCATTGCCCCCTTCCCATTATTAATTGAAATGAATCTTCCAAGCAAGGAAATTATTTGTGCCACAAAGACTCATTGGCTACCAAAAGTCCTTTTATAACAGGCATCTGAAAAGAATTTCTAAAACTATGACACTGATGTGTCGGCAACAGAGCTACTCCACGCCCAGCTGAAGAGAGTATCTTCGATATGCTTCATGTTTTACAGTAGTAGGATTGCACTGTATTGCCCTTGTGCTTCGGAGATATACAACCGAAAGTGTTGAAACAGTTGCAGTGTAATGCAAATGTGAGTATTGAAGACACACACACCTTTTTCAATTTTTTTGGAGTTCAAACAAAAATAGTGGGGACAGAGAAAAGCACGGATTTATTTATTAACTCTTTCGATATCAAGATTCCCATGTAGTATTTCGCATTGGATTGAAACTCCCCTAAATCTTTGAAACCTGATAAAAGTAACCAAGCCTGTTACATCGCAGGTTAAGGAAATGACAGTGGGATGAAAAGGAATCTTCTTCTCATTTCCAAAGAAGAATACATTTTTACCTTAAAGGTGATGAAATGAGGGTGAGGTGTAACAAGGATGCCTTTGTGTTTTGCAGACGAGGTCCACTTTCTTACTCCAAGGTGATGTAAGGAGCAAAAGTAATAAATTAGTTTCCACTTAGTTGAGACGAGGAAGAGTAACCCAGCATTTGTTGTAGTACATTTCGCTGAACAAATTTGCGCAAGCAGTGTAAGTATTCAGGATATTGTTGAACCTTTTAGTGATGGTTCGTTTGTACTAAACTAATAAGTACACTACACATATACTTTTCCAGCATTAGGTTTCCTCATAAATGCCAGTCGAAAGCACATTTCAATGTATTCCTATTCTAATGCGTGTGAGTGTAGTCATCTGAGTGCAGAAATTGTTCACTTATATTTTTGTTGAGCAAATACTGTCATAGATCCGTTATAAAAATATCTCAGAGAGAAAAGACTATCTAGGGGACGACGTTCTGTTGATATTTTGAAGAGTAAAAAAATATCTTTAATAATAAAAATAATTTAACTTGACCAAAGACAAGCGCGGAAAATACCTTTGCTTCACTAGAATATTAAACATTACAAGTGTTATGAATATTGCATAATTTGAAACTTTGAAAGTTTTAGAAAAAAATTATTTATTAGTCACAAATCAGTGAACTTCTCTCATTCCAACATGGTTCCTTGAATGGGAATTAAAAATATCCAGCTACCTTATTTTGAATTGCCTACTTTTCTGTGCTTCTAAATCATTATTGCTAAAATTGAACAATATTTGTGTCATTAACGCTGTATTTACCTTTTAAAGCGTGAAAAAGATCTGTTATGAAACCACTCTGAGGCGAATATTGTCAAAACCCGCTGTGAAAATCTGTCTGAGAACAAATTAGGTAAGAGTGTAACCTCGACTTCCTAAATTACGGAGAAATGTAAGGGAAAATAGGAACCAAATTCTTTATCTGCACTTCATTTTATCGTGAAGTAAAACCTATATATCGTACCAAACTCGATCAAAATCTATTTTTACCTCTCTTTCAATTCCCCACAGGAACATGTTAAAAATGTCCAAAAAAGTGGCAAAGCCAAAGAAGCTATACGGGAAAGTTCATACTTAAAATAAATGTTGTCTTGTTAAATACATAAAAAATGTATTATTTTCAATTCTTTATGATATTTACCTGTTTCACTACTTAGCTAACTCGAACCTTTTTGTCCATGGTAATTTGAACGGAGTAGACTAGGAACACTGTTTCTATAAGACATTGCCAAAAATTTACAATACTAAGTTTGCCGGCTTTTATTTTTGAAGGTCTATTAGACTGGATCGTATTTTTGGTTTTTACATTGGGCAGTCTATGCATGATTCCGTGTTTTTGTGGTAACATATTACGCACAGTACGTCACTCTGACTTAAGGCACCGCTTGTCAGTGAGAAAGCTTACATGCCCCGCTCAATCTGTGTGACCAAGATGCCTTTACCCAGCTTTGGTTGTTTGTACTATGTGCTTTAGGGAAAATATATAATGCACATCCTGTGTAAGGAAACCTTATATCTCCGTGGTACACGGTAACCTTTGAAGTCATTACTTACTTCATTAACTTTAAGTGAAACTGTCCATTCCTTCATTAAAGTGACTGTGGACTGGACTTCACATCCTCCGTACAATTGTTTTACAACGCCATGTAGTTGGTTTTGGAAATGTTAAGCCAGAAATCTTGACCATTATTATACGTGTAGGCTAATTGTCAAAATGAAAGCTCTTCCAGGCCAATGCAGTGTTTTCTGGATACTGTCATCATGTTTCTTGTTCGCTGAAGTCACATCTATTGAGGGTAAGATACTATGTTTTACTTAAGAAGAAGGCAAACTATTCTTTCAGATTTCATCTGAGATTGCCTTAGTTTAAGATAAAGAAATATTGTTTGAAATATTTTTGTGTTAGAGAAAATTTCCCCTACGTTTTCCACAGCAAACATATCATAAAAATTTTGTTATGTGAAATGGTTGTTCGAAAGAAAATAGACACGAAATCAGTGAAGCTCAGAATGAATTATATCAGTACATGACGAGAACTTTTTAGTAAACCCTAAGAATCGATTTTAGTATCTCCAAAGATTCTTAAACAATCTCGGTACAATACATCTTTCACGTGAAAAAAAAAAAAAAACAAAAAACAAAAAAGGGGAATAACGCCAGCGTGACGAGCTTGAAAGAGATATTCTAATGCCAGGCTCAGTTTTAATCGATCAAAAGTGGAAACTAACATACCTTCGTCTGAGTGGTTGAAAAGGCGATTGCCTTCCTTAACTACCAAACATTAAACGAGTTGTGAATATTGCAATATCTGAAAATTTTGAACCATTTTCAGCCAAGAAATTTTCGTGGTACACACACCCTTATTTTCCAGCTACTTTAATTTGAGTAAACTATATTTCAGTGCATCCAGATCACCGTTCCAAAAGTATGAAAATTTTCTTTGAGATCACTACATTTGCCTTTAAATGTGAAAACTTTAGGCGTGTTCATTTAGATCATCTGCCTAAACTATCGGCAAATGAAATTAAATTGAATTTGTACTTCTTTTAGACAATATTTAAGTCTTTTACAAACATATTTCGAATAATATTCTGGAACTAAAACCACTTCATAGCAATTGCTTGATTGCATATTCGTCAATATAGACTCATTGAGAAAAATTATACGTTTCAGAGTAAAATATTGTCATCAAGTAAGTACAGTTACCATTAAATGTACAAGCTAAGAGACGATGTCCTGTAAACATTTAACATGTAATCCACCTCATAACACTCAAACAAAAATATCAACACTGTCCTCCCCCGACTGTATTACATAGGAATAGGTAAAGACTTACTAAGAAACTTAGTTCTAACGCTTTTCATATGACATGGAAAATTAAGGGATTTCCATTTATCCGTGTGCTTATTAAAGTTCACAAAGTACAACTTATGCTATACTTTGCTCTGTTCTCTTCTTAAAATTAAATGTGATTCTATTCGCAAAAAGACTGGTACATTCCTGAATCTTAGACGATCCTCAGATGGTGCAGACTTTTCCATTAGTCGGAGAAGCTATTCGCTTCTAGATCTTGCTCTCCACCAATTTTGGTAGGATTTAACACCAGCTGTACTCTTGACATTCGTTTGAATAGCCACGAACCGCTCACGGTTAAAATCCAAACACCGAGCCAATATTTTGCAACGTTTCTCCTAAATTATCATGTGAGATCAGCCATCCTTGCATCTCAACTTATACTTGAGAATACTTAATCACCAAATATCCAATCATCCAAACCATTTATCCCGGTCATAAGTGTTATTATTCGCCTGTTGGGCAGAAAATTTGAACACAAACTAGCATAAATTGACTTCATCTGAACACATTCTCAATTTGTTTTTTGTCGCCTATCTGTGGTAGCCAATCACATTGTTTTATTTGGGTTATGCTCTTGCGCGTGCCAACCGGACACTTGAGCAGTACTCTGAAGCACTCACATCAAATCAGTATAGCCCTAAAGCCCCTACTTGCCTGTACACCGGCATTACCTTACCGAGCGTGTGAGCTATAGTTATATGGAACCACATTGAAGCCTACACCGATTTTCTTTACCGATAACATTTTACACCGATCCTCGTTTTAATAGGAACGTTCGACATACCAGTCGAAATTAATGCAGGGCTAAGGTAACAGCTAAAATGGCTACCGTATTGTAACTCTCTCACGCCAGCTACAAATTTCAAATCAGCTCACCGGCAATTTCAGAGTTACCGTTATTTAATTAAGGCACTTGAGATCCTACGGAGAAATCCACTTGTCGTTTTGAATAATAAACCTATGTTTTTTTCTGTACGTTACACCCTGGCATATGCCATACTACCGATGAGTCCCGGAAATTATATTTCGGGACGAAACGCGTCTAGCGATAGCATACAATGCTATGACTTGTCACCTAACAAGGTCACAAAAG
>JAAAJZ020590975.1:0-11402 GCA_010015985.2 Actinopyga echinites | reverse complement strand
CGCTGTATTCCATAGTAAGTGGGCAAGAACCGTTTATATTATTTTAGTTATGGAGCTAAAAACCCGCAAAAAATCTTTAGCGTACACAAAATATTTTTTTATATTTTAAAATATGTTAGTTTTCAATTTGTGGTCACTTATAAAGAAAACAACAAGATACCTTTTAAATGTATTTAAGTTGGCAACGTTTTGCTTTGAAATCGTGAGGTGCAGGTTGTACGTCATCAGTCAGCTGATGTTTGGTCGCCTCTCTTCCAATATGTCAGCGACCATGACAGGGAGAGCGGGAAATTTGAATTGTAATTTTCTTGATAAAGGTTTCATGAAATTTTCACCAGGTGCAGATTTTTTGTAATGTTGATACGTCTACCACACAAATGTGAAGAGTCAATTGGCCACTGTTGTTCCCCTTTAAGGGTTTTCCTAGAGAAAGGTCCGCAAGATTGCTACTCTCAGTTTTCCTCAAGTTGCCACTGGGATGAAGTTCTGTGAAAGGAGGAGCTTCCATATCTTTGCTCTGCTAAATAAACATCTCCTCCAGAAAGCACTAGTATGCTCATCACTTTTAAATGAATAACAGTTAGTCACTTGCTGGTAGTTTTACTGATAAGAATATGGAGGAGCTGTTTGAGATTTAATTCATAAATTCCTTTCATTTCACGAATGTATTTACAGATTCGGAGGAAAGTGAACCTTGTGGATTTCAGTCGCAAGATGTGAGAACTCACTGCCACGTGGAACCAAATAGAAAACATGGAGCACATACACCACGGAACCACCAGTCCAAGTTGAGCCATGCTAATAGTAAGTCTGCAGGTAGCCACACTGTGCCAGTTTCACCAGTGCCATACAGTCAAGTTGTAAAGAACCCTGTTTCCCCTAGTGGAGGAGGGGGAAAGAAAGACTCTCACAAGGGATCTAGAAACAGTAGATCTGGTACTGCCCCTCCAGTGAAAAGGCTGCCTACACCATCAGATGGAACACCACAAGTTGGACAGCATCCTGCTTTGATCGTCCGTGGTAACACCAATTCCCCAGTGCCTCATATTGCCCACTCTGTGATGATGTCACCTAGGGGGCAGGGAAAAAATGAACATGAAGTACCAACCGGTATACCTCCAAGACAGCAAAAATCTTCTGGAAGTCAGAAAGTTAACCAGCCAAACATTGCCAGATCTCAGATGGCTGCTGTACCACAAATGCATGGAACTTCAAACCAAGGATGGCATCCATCAAATAATGGGAGCCAGTTAATGATGGGCAACCATGGTATACTAGGTTTACCTGGGAATGTTGTCACATCCCACCTTGCCACCGGACAACAAATGGGAAGTATACAAGGGGTTACAACTTCCATTCAAAATCTTCAGATGGAGCAGTATAGTCAGAACTCTCAGCCTCGAGTTGAGGTACCGCCACATGTGCCAATGGTTCAGGTGAAACACCATGGTAACCGTCAGAGTGGTGGCACCAATCATTTTATGGGAGAGGATGGAATGGGTTACCGCACTGTTGTCATGCAGTCGGGAGTTCCAGTTCAAGTCAATTCCCCAAATGTTTCCAGTGAGTCTTTACAAGGGCATGCATCACCTGGAATGCGTTCAGATGGAAGCTTCATAGGTTCGGCCGCAGGGCCCCCACCCAGCAATCCTAAGGTCATCTACACTAACCCTGCCAGTCAACTTCCTGGCAGTTCCTCAGCACCAAGTAGCCATACCCCAAGTGATAATTTTAATGCATCTTCAACTACTACTTATGTACAGGCAGCTAATCAAAACACTGTGAGTGTGGTGGCCAGCAGTCTGGGAATGATGCAGTTAGCTTATACCAATCAGATGGTCCTGGCAGGGTCTGCCTCCTGTTCATGTAACCCCAACAATGGAAACCAGAGTAATCAAAGCTGTCCAATCCACCAGTTTCCTGTCACCAATGCCTTGCTCCCAAACCCACCGTACTTGCCATACCAAAACTTCCAGAACTTCTTTCAAGGTGGAGTTGGAAGCAATCATATTGTACAACCTGTGAATGTGCTTAAAGGACCCACTGCCCCCGGTAATCCTCGTTACATGACGGTTGGGCCAGGACCAACCACTGCCGCCATACCATCAGAAATTTTGTATGGAAATCATTATGGTAGTATGGCACAACAGGGCCAAATGTTTTTCAATCAGATGAGTATGGGCCAGAGGGGACCTCATAGTCCCCATGCTGGGATGATACCTGATGGAAGTAAGAAGGCTACTCTGAGCTGCTTCAACTGTGGGGCCCAAGGTCACAAAGCGAGTGAATGTCGAGAAACTACAATGGAGACCATCACACAGAATAGTGAGTAATTTGTTTTTAGTAGTGCAGAGACATATGTTGGAAAAAAGTATCAAGCTACATTTAACGGTTAAAAAGATTTAATGATTGCAGAAATAGCCTACTCATTTAGCTGTCAAAAACACACACTAGCTTTAATGGTAGCAGAAATGGCTGACTCATTCAAAGTGAAATGTCAGTTTTGGTTGAAAATTTATAGGAGAAGATCCCCTGATCTAAAGTATATTACAAAGAATGACCAGTTTCTGATTTGGCAAATGTAATCAGCAGTTTGAGTTTTATGTTATTAGTAAAGGTAATGTTGAGGCAAATTAAAGGGATTTTAGCAATCCTTATAAACTAGGAAACTAGGCTTCTCCTTTTCCAGTCAGGGAAACGGCAAGGACTTTGATATACCTAAAAGACTGATAAGTCAATCTGCTATATTTTGTCACGTGTCAAAGTGGTTAATGAGTGTCACAGGAAATTGGTCTAAGATTAATTTGGACATTTAGTAGGGAAAATCATCAAGAAATAGTACTTGCATGATATGATGCTGTTACCTAGTACCAATGTGATAATTGAAGAAGATGGAACTGATGGGCAGTTGGTAATTTGTATGTAGTGAATGATTTTATGTGATGGTTATGAGGTTCTGAAGTTTCTTTGTTATTAACTTAGTGGACACCCTTGGGATTATTCATGCAAAAACACATCTTGCATGTGTATTGTTAATTTGACCAGTTGTAAGTGAAAAATGTGATGAGCAGGAATAATTCTCTACCTGTTATTGTGCAGATTGTAATATGAATCCACCTCCAGACATTTCATCTCCTGAAGAAATTATCTTAAATTTGTTTCTCAATTTAGTTACTGCTGAGAACCAAGTTGTAATTAAGTACAGTTGGCTTTATCAGCTTGGAGTTAAGTACAGTTGGCTTTTTCCAACTTCAGTTATCAAGTAAGTCTCTTTCCATCTAAGTTACACACTTTAGCCCTCTCAAACTGTTGGGCAGGTCATTGTTGATGAGTTGTGCATATTACAACCTTTTACCATGTTCTCTGTCGTTCTCAACTCTCTTTCATCCTTGTTGTTTAGCATTGTGCTTTACTGGTTGTCTGTACTTAATACAGAACCACAGCAGTGGATCTAGGTTTTTGATCATTTGTTCAGTTTTCATCATTTGAAGAAAAAATTAAACATCTGTTAATATTTCCCCTTTTCCCCTGGTTTTTCAGGTCATTACAGATTGAACTTTAAGCCAGACTCCACAGACAGCTAATGCCATGGACATCCTTTAGTTGCAGACAGTGATATTAAAGGAGAAGGGAACTGTACATGATAAAGAAGATGTGGAACAAAAGGAACAGAATCAATGAATGATTTAAGGAAGTTTATTGAGATAGAATGAGAGACATGAGTGGTACATCATGGGTACCTGTGGGTGGAGAAGTAAGGAATAGGAATGGGCGATAAGTTTGGACAGATCAAAATGAAAAAGTCTGTAAAGAGTGTTTAAAGTAGAAGAATGTTTTCTTGAAAGTGGCAACAGCTGCAGTGCTGAATATTTTATGCCAGAAACATTGAGTGAAAGAGAAAGACTCAATAGTAAGCTATGGAGCCCAGAGCTCTTATCAAAAGCCAGCAGATGATGGCTAGATGTATTGATATTGGTGCATTGGAAAACAGTAGCTTGGTCTTTTTGCTTTGAAGTAAAAGCCAGGTATAATGCAAAGCCTTCCATAACTGTGTATTGTACAGGATGCATAGAAAAGATACTATATAATTTTATCAGTTAGAGAAAAATTTTTATTTGGAAGATCAGATTTTATGCAAGGACAGCTGGAGATGAGAGATTGATGGCAGTCAAATTATTTATCTTTGAAGGTTGATGTAGAAGCAGCTTCTTACTGGATCTGGGCTGGATTTGATCACCAGAATTAATATTGAGGGAGGTGGGGGGGGGGGACATATTTTTGTTGACAGGCATTTCAGAAAATTGTTTTAAGTCCCAGCATTAGAATCCTTCAATTTGTGGAATTACTTGTTCATTTCTGGAAGCTGGCTTGCATCAGTTGAAAGTTGCAAATCAATGAAATATTACCAGTGGATGTTGGTTCGTGTTCTTGATGTTTGTCAGTGCTCAGTCTGTAAGCTACCAAATTTAAGCCCAGATTTTTGAAAGAAACCACTAGATCTGTCAGCTATGAAAGTCTCACCAGAGTAGTTCTAATCCACACACACCTTGAAAGTATTTATGATTTATCTCGCATTAGTGAATTGAAACACAAAGGATATAGTGAATGGCTGCAAATACACTGTTAAACTTATGTGTCTGTTACTGTCAGCATAGGAAACACTGTAAGAGTGTATTCATACAAGTCACTAATCATGGTGCTATTACTTTCCTTTTTCCTTCTGAATTATATTTTTTGCTTTTAACTTAAAATATTATGTATAGCTTGATTAATGTCAAACTGAAAGTTTCTCTTGTCGAGGTATCTCAAGACACATTTCATATCTTCAAGATGCCTGTGCAGATGATGTGTCTGGATTTTTGACTAATTATTCTGAGAGTTGTGCACATACTTAAGTACTTTTTCCTATGCTTGCACTCAAGTTGTCAACTCAAAATATCAGGTGACTCAAACCTTTAATACAGCTCAATCTCATTAATTGCACAAAAACAAGGAACTTTTAAAGCAAGTACTGTCATCCATCTCAAAGGTTTTTCTGGAAAAGGAGTTCCTGTTGGTGAGAGAGTTGTGACAAGTTGTTACTTCTAAAAGTGAAGAGCCTTGAAAGAGTTCAAGGGCTTTGGAAAAGATAATGGGCTGAAGATGGGCCCAAGGGAGGCTGCTATCATTAGTGCCATAAGTTTGTTCAGGACCTCCGTGGAAGTTGTGATTGTGTAAATTTTAGTGCCCTTACCAAGTCAACTGACATCAGTATTAGGTATTTAGTTATCATAACTCTGAGCATAGTAAGTGAGGGAAGGAAAGCTTTTCAAGATTTCAGTAAATATTTTTAGCTTGTGTGCACCAAAGATGTTCGCTTTAAGAGATTGGCAGTAACTTTAATTTGCTTTGTTGCAATTTGTCTCATATTTTTTCCTGACACTTTTCATCACAGACAGATGTTTCAAGATTATAATCACTGCAACAAGACTTCTACATGCACAATTTTTTTAAGGTGTAACATGATGACCTTTGACATATTAGCCTCTATTCTGATGGTCAGTCATCAGAATACCCTATTATAATAATGACTAAAGAACACAGGACCATGAATTACCATGTTGAACTCCAGACTTTTGCACAGGCACAACCAGCTTGTATATGTGGGTGTGTGTATCATTGTGTAGCATTTGTCTTGCCATCCGTGGTGGAGTTGGACCTATCTGTAACACAATCTGGCATCCTGTGTAGGCAGGTACCATTTTTAACCAAACTTCTCTCAGACTCTTTCATAATGGCTTCATTTTCTTCTTAACTGTTTAGTTCTTTTGTACTTTTGATTCCTTATGGGTAAGTCATTGCTTATCCTATTTTACCATCTTGGATGGTTTGTTACAGCTAGAGAACGTGTCAGTAGATTTGTGTATGTTTGAAGGTAACTTTGATGATAAAGATTTAGTATTTCTCCTTGCAAGTACTGTACTGTTTCATCTCAGAAAGCTCCAAAATACTGCTATTTTGTTAAAGTTTTCAGTCAGAGGTACATTTATCTTCCATGTTAATATCATATTTACTTTCTGTGTGTGAATGCTATGCTGGTTCTCACACATGCATTTGTGAAGAAAAATAACAGGGTTTTATGCCTTTGCAGTGTTCACTAAGATATCTCTGGTTATCCTTTCTTGTGATCATATTCAAGACAGTGTATCACCAGATTCAGTGTTGTTCAATTTTTTTTCCCAAGGGGAATGACTTCATAAAAATTTGGCGTACCACCACACGTAAGCTTTAAATATTACCTTGGCTTTTTGGTGCACTACCATTATCTTGTGGTTAAACTTTCCCTTGCCCAGTGATTTTGCTTCTGCCATAATTATGTCTGGCAGTTCTGTAATTCAGAAAAGAAAACTGGACAGGTTAGAGGTGACTTTACCAATTAAAGAGCATCCACATTTCAGGAGTATTTCTGGAATCTGTATGACGTATGAAACATCTTTTCCGAAGTTGAGACCTTGTCGCAATATTTATTATTGGTTACCATTGACCACTGATTGTTTTTGGTCCATTTGGAATGATGTGTTGACCAGTAGCCTGTAAGGTATATTTCCACAAACTTCATTGCAGCTAACCATTCATTAAGCAGAGGTCACTATCCCCAGCTTACATTGGGTATCATGTGTTTCCATAAGGACTAATAAAGTACATCACATGCTCTCACCCACTCAGTGAATATGTGGAAACAGTGGCTCTATTATTTACATGTGTGCAGTGATATAAAAACCAAAGATTTAGAGTAATTATTGCCAGCAACTGCAACCATATGTGAAGAATGCCACTCTCCTGTGTCACACCTTTTCTTCCTTAAGTATTGTCTTTCGAATATTCAGATCTGTTAAAGCTACGTATTATCTCACACAGATTCTGCATTGTTGACAGCTCTTTTAGTAATACGTTGTCAACATTGCTGGTTGCATTATATCATCAACTTTCAGGTAATATACCCTATGAATGAATGTACAAAGAATGGGTGGGGATGGAGGTAAAAATGAGACTATTGACTTTTTTGAAGAATTCTTCAAAAGATCCACTTAGCGTGTACGTTGTTCGCCACCTTTAAGGGAGGCTTTTTCCAGTCTCCCTGTTTAAACCTTATTCACATTTTGTGCATATATATTATAGAAGTTTGGCATTGACACTGATGGTTAGCATACTTACCTGTGTAACTAGTTAATTGATTCCTCTTAGTAAAATTGCCAAATATGTCCTTTCTTTCTAGAGTTGAGTCCTCATAATAACATTTACATTTTTCTCAATGACAAACTATTTCTTCTTCTGAATCTGTTTAAACACCAAAGGTATCTTGTTGGATTTCATTAATAATGTCTCTTGTTGCATGTCCTTCGTCACAGAAATCTACCCAGTAAAAAAATGAGTAATTATGACAATTTTAATAAAAAAAAGGAGTGTTTGGAAGAGGCTGTGACATCTGCCTGTCTTTTTGTATTTGTAGATAAAACAGTTTTCTAACATTCTCCTTTTATTGTTTGAGACCAGCTGTTTATTTGAGGTAGCCTAAATCTGATGACAAGCCACTGTTTGTATATAAGTCAAATACCTTTTGTCCATTCTTTCTTATCTAAGTGATTTCCTTGGTACGTACGGACATTTTGCAGTTATTTTCTTACAGCTAGGAGCAGTAAGTAAATGATGACAAGGGAGGGGTAGGGGTGAAGAGACATGGGGGAGGGGGACTAAAGAAAGGCAAGGTTTAAGAAGTAAACTGTCTCCTTTGTGGGGATATTTTAACCTGTGTTTTTTGCTGAGACCAAAAAAAGCCTTACTTTAAGAAATATCACCACCTTTGGCTGCTTTATTATACATTTTAGTTGGTTTACTTCTAAAATTAATTTAATGTTTGCTCAAAGAGCCTCCAGTGTATGGAGTAATCTACGTTAGTTTGGTGCACTAAAAGATGGTGCAAACAGCGTTACAAAGAAAAAAGTGTCAAGTTGTTGTTTTGACGGCATTTGTCGTTTTCCCATACTGTGTAAGAAAAATGCCGCTGTATTATTGTAATGAGAAGTTTCTTGCGTTTCTAAAATTCAGTAAATAATACAAGGTACGGTGGACAAGTTCAAAGTGATCCAATTCTTTTTTAGGCTTCATTAGTTTGTGTGATCATTTTAAAGGTCTTTACTCTTCTTTGTCCAGTTTTGAGCACAGAAATTAAAAAGTAATGCTCAAGAGGAGCATTAAGGCATGGATGAAATGTGAGTACAGTACAAGCATCAACAGTCAGAACAACGAGCTAAGTTAAGTTTCAGACATCCGTGCAAAAATTTGTTTTCTATCGTATTTTTCATGAATCTTGTGCCAGAATTTTTAAACGACATGATTATATGTGTATCAGTATAGTTGGTTCATCAAAAGTATTCATGGAGATGTAATGCCACTGGTAATGCCCTCACATGTTGAACAAATTGAGTGCAGTTTCCCCGTACACTGATGTGATGTGTCACTTTTGCCAAGTTTACAGGGCTCAACAATGCTGTGGTAGGGAGATCATTATGATTATGAAACCCTAAACCATCAACATTTATCATTGCTACTCGGCTGTCAGCAGCTCTTAGTATCCAAATTTGAACGTAAACATTTATTTTGGCATGCCCTTATAAACCTTGTTGAGAACAGTCGATTTGAAAGGGAGAAGTCCAGTAAACTTGTATGTTTATTCTCACTGTCTGTGGCATTACTTCATTCTGTCATTGCAGGTAACTTTCTTGTGGCAGGACGTTGCGTTTTTAAAGTTCTTTAAGAGTGTGAAATATTTTATTGTTTGGATCAAACATTCACACTTGCCTTTTTATGACTTTATTTAGAAGTGTTGAAGGAGAGAAAATAACGCATAAAATAATCCCGGTACTATTCATGCCACAATGTGGACAGAACTACCATTGTTACTTTACGAAGAACATTTGCTGTGTGTGCAATTATTTATATTTACCGAGCTCTCAAACTATACTGCGGGTTCAGCACAAAGCTGTGACGTCATTGTCCGAACATCGAGCACGCATAATATGTGAACACAAACTTTCCAGTCATGGTCACAACCAGAGACGTCGTGTACAGACAGTAACAAGAGTGCATTATAAAAGATATAAAAGTGTACATGTTTATAAGCAAGGGACAGTTTTACTCCTCGGATCATAAAACAAATATCTGTATATTATTTTTTTTTTGTCGATTTCAAAGAAAAAGGAACAAAAACAAATAAAAAGAAATAAAAATGCTCAGAAGAGTGCCTTTATTGTAATGTTTCTTGTGTGGACAAATGCGAATTGTTTACTTTCTTTGGAGTGTTGTTGATCGTTGCCCATAGTAACTGTTGCTAGGTGGATTTGAACGAAAGACGCACGATGGAGAAATCTGATCATATAATTTCGAACTACGTTTACTTTGGGTGAAATGTTTCTTGTAAAGTCGGGAAGTTGTTGCATTGTGCATGTTCTTTAGTCTTCACGGCAACTTATACTGCCCCCGTGCTCCCATACCTTTTACCAAAATCCGTACCGGGGAGAGGTTATCATCTGTGTTCATAATTATCTCCGTTGAATCACAAAGGAAGTAAAACTGCGATGGTGCACTCGTGTATATTTTATCGTCAGTTCACAACAAATGACATATTTTCTCTAAAAGTTAAAACTACCACACTACGGATCAATATAAGAGAAATATTGAGAAACGTTTGCACTTCGTCGTTGTCCCTATTGGATTATACTATAAACTCACGATTTTTCTTCTTTATTCTTACGTAAACAATCATGTTTCCCGGAACTATTGAAGGGGGAATGTATCATTCAAGTTGTGTCCATATGGCAGAGGGATATCGTTGTAAGAGGTGACAAAAACGATATGATCCAAATTTCCCGTCATCTCAGAAAGTACCGCCATGTTGTACCCTTTTTGTTCCATAACCAAAGCAAAAATCTGAAATAGAAAAAAGTAAGGCAGCAGACATTACAACAATTTGACTAACCGTGTGAGCCGAATACTCGTGTCTTTCGTCTTTGCTGAAGTTTTTACCACAGTGGATAGGGCTATACCATAGAATGAATTAAAAAATTGAAAGTTGTAATAAAAAAAGAAATTGGTGTGAATTTAATCACGACATTTGACGAATATTTAGTTCGTAACACTGCAATCCCCATACTGAATTCATCGATCTTAAAACTGTTTTTACCTAAAGCACCCCTTACTAAAACAGCCTGTAGCCCTGTAGCGAAGTGTTTTTAGTACCGTAGGCTATTTCAATTTCACTAGGTATCTTTATTATCAACAAGTGGGGTGCGCCTCCCATGCCCAGGCCTTTTAGATACACGAACCAAACTAAGAGCGATTAATGGATCGGATCGCTTCGAGAAGAGATTTTACTTCATATAATAAAATTACTCGAAGAAAGTACTTCCATTGTCTAACACAAATGACTTGGTTGCCTACCTCCACCCCCGTAGCACGCATTGTTTGGCTGAACTTGACTGGGCGGTCTCCTGTGTACAACCCATCGGAAACAATGTAGAATATCTTCTTGGCTTTTTCACGTGCGTGAGCGAAAACCAACTGCTTGGCAGAACGCATGGCGGCTGTTAACTGGCTTTGACCTCCTGATAGAAAAATTTGCAGTAATTAGAAAAACATTGAACAAATTTTTCAAAGTATAAAAATACCATAAAATCACACAAAAACGAGATGCCAAGCCGTATCGTCCGCGCCTATGACATCTGGGGAGGTATGAGCAACGTGACTGATTATTTGGAATGTCTCGTTTTCACCTAGCGGATCCGCTATTGTTTTGGCTGAATTTTGTAGGAGAGTTAGGGGGTGTTATATAGTCCGGCCTCGAAGGCTTTAGCTGAGCAGGAGTGTAATACTTGAGACCTTCCTTGAACCCCAGACGTGCTTCACTGCACTTTAGGCCTTCTAGCAGAATTCAGCCCTGTGAGTTTCATATTTTCATACAACACTCCTCAGATCATCTTGTTAATAACTTTCGAGATGCTACACATCGTCGCTTGGAGATTTAAAGGTCATAAGTAGTCGCCCAAATTGCGTTGTGTCCTTTGCGTTGTTTCACACTAGCCTCAAGGGTGGCGCCAGCGGGGGGACCCGTCGGTGAAAGGGTGGCGCCAGCGGGGGACCCGTCGGGGAAAGCTGCCCCCCGTCGGGGAAGGACGACGGTTTCGTCGGGGAAGGACGACGGTTTCGTCGGGGAAGGACGACGGTCTTCCAGGAGGCCTAAAAAAACTAAACTACAAGAACTGAAGTTACTGGATGGGTGATCTTGAACTTATTTTTTTCTTTTGTAACGCTATTTTAATACCTATCAATATCGATTTTCAATCACTTCTTCCTAGCTCTGTTATCCC